>JARFJB010001506.1:2832500-2950000 GCA_036346205.1 Vesta saturnalis
TTATTTGTATAATCTGAATTCTTATTTGCTGTGTATAATTAATTTGATGTTATTATTGATTGTACAAGTGTACTTCATTCAATGTCAGTCATGATCACCAATGTCTTAACTAAATTTACAAACTTTTAGTTCGGTTACTTAAAGGGTTACTTCACGCTTTCTTTTTATTATTAGATCACGCGCTCTACTACCGAACACTGTCAACAAAATATTTGCTGTTATTTTCAAATCTGCTATCGCACTTTTTAAATTTCTTGAAGAAAACCACTATTCTTTCCTTCAACTCACAATTCAACTATTTATTTATGTATGTCTATATATGATTTATCTCCTTTTGGGTTATTGCGGCCGCTATATATACGTGCTGCTGAAACTACAATTTTCACAAATAGAAATCCACACTGACATTCTAATTGTCCCTTCAAAAACGCCGCGTGCGATCTTTACTTAAGCTGTCACCGAATGGTTCTAACTCTAACTCTCTATCCCTTCAATTAGGCTCTCTTATATACACTCCATCAAACATTCTCGCGCCAAAATGAAAATTTACCGATCACGAGCGTATGCGTTGCTTTTCCGTGTCGACGTCCGAAACGGAACCACCGCTACGCAAAGTAAGAAGAACGTAGCCATCTTGAATTTCCTTTAAATTCACTTACAACTCTCCAAAAATCCATTAATTGCAATTTCATTCACTCTGTACATTATTTAGAATATACCTCAGCTTTGTATGAAAATTTTACATGTGGGCGAACTCTATTTCAACGCAATTTAAGCAACTCAATCACATTCTAACAACTTCATTCTTGAACATGTACCAATTTTCCATTATTGCGCAATATTACACAATTTCTACAAACAAAATATGCATACATATTCCTTACTGCACGTCGATACAATATCAATACATCATACTCACTCATTCATGCGTCTACAACCATTTCTTTAATCCAAATTCTTTTACATACAGTAGCGAAAGAAAAGCAGTCTCTTACCGGTGCCGTCCCAGTAAAAAATTGTCACAAAACATCATTTCTCAACCAAATTTTATGCTTTCAACATGAAAATCTTTCTATAACGTTCACATACTCCTTCATACGATAACTAGTGCTTCATTAAATTCCAGTGGCGTATTATTTACACAAATGTACATTCTACACACACAAAAAACAATTTTTTTTCCGTATAAACTCACTTCATTTACATTCGAAATACGTTCCATACGTTATCAAAATACTGCATGTACACGATGCGTCAAAATAACCTTACTGTAGAAAGCTATGGTGTACCATTAATCGAGTGAGAACTTGCATAAACGCTTTAATGATATGCTCTGCAAATGGAACAATGTACTTAGTCCATTCTACGTCTGATGTGTCCAAGTTCCAGAAACTATAGCACATATTGTGGAAGAATGTCCCAATACTAGACTATACAATGATTCTATAGTTTTCGTGACATCATAAGCTTTGGAATGGCTAACAAGGATGAACGAACTTTAGCAATAGATTTTTTTAATAAAGATGGTTCTAGACTAAGTGTAGTCTAACGTACTAAGGCACTCAGGAACACTAAGGAGGATAGCTAGGGGGTTATTGAATTGCCAAGACATACTTATGCACGGCTAGCTTAAATTTTTTCATACCATAACTGAGAGGAAAACAGGAACTAGGAGAATCATTCCAGAGTTTAGAAGCCGTGTAGGAGAATGTGAACTGTGCCCGTTCTGTACGACAAGTGGAGATTTGTACTGCATAATAATGCTGTTAATGAGCAAACAGGGTATTCCCAGCAAAGATGGCCCGAGATGGTGTCATAGAATAACGATTGTAATACCGATAGTACAAAAAAAAAAGAATTGAGACGATTTCTATACTGAAGGGACTGTATGTCAGAAGTTAAGAACGGGTCATTTATAAGTCAAACCGTTCTTCTTGAAAATGATCAACAATATTGAAAGCGTATTGGGGAACACAAACCCAGAGGTGAAAATTATACTCTAGATGAGGTCGAATTTCGGCCGTATATACTACTTTGCGAGCAGATGCTTTAGTAGATCATATGGTGGTCAAGCCACGATAGATTTGAAGATGCAGTCACTCCAAAAATAGTAATATAGCCTAAAAACTTAAGTTTTGAGCCATTCATACGTACTACCAGAAATGATCAATCTTTTTTGACAGACACGAGGAAACACTGAGTTTTTTTAGCATTAAATGTAAATAGATTATTACTTTCCCATTCATGAATACGTTTAATGTCTTTGTTGAGTGAAATGGCCATTTCACCATTAATTTCTTGATTTGAGATACAAGCTGGATTACCATTATGAGCAGACAGATGAACTACCATGAAGAGTGCTGTTGTCTGCAAAGCAATAGGTCGGGTTAGTCGTTGAAGAAGTAAGATCATTTATGTACAGCAGAAAAAGTGTAGGATCTATAACAGGGCCCCTTGGTAAGCCCGCGTTAATGCCAACCCATGTGATGAGCGTATCAGTTAACCCAACCGAGGCAACTAAACACTTATGCCAAACTTAGTCAAATGCGTCTAAAGCGACTACAACTACTGTTTCATCGAATTGTTCTAATGTATTGTTCGAAACTTGAGTTACGTATAAAAGAAGATCACCAGTCGAACGACTCTACCCAAAACCGCATTGGTGGTCACTAAGGAGTTGGCTAGATTCAAGGAAAGAGAGTAGATTGATGGCTTTTTCCATGACTTTAGACAAAATGATGATCGACTTTAGTAGCTTGTATAGAAAATGAATTGGTTTCATAGCGTACTAAGAAAAGCTGATTAGGGGCAAGTCTTTTCCAGAATCATTTGAACACGAGTTTGATACAAATAAATCTACAAAAAGATTTTCATGGTTTCCGTTGGCCTTCGAAGCGTATGCTTTTCCATCAACGTTAATCGGTTATGATGGTTATGAAGAATGAAAAAACGTGTTTTCTAAATTAAGGTTTGAGGGTAACATAACTTCAACCAAAATCCTAATTATTAGTAATATACGAGATACAATAATCAAATTTCTTTTGAATTCCAAACTAATCGCAAAGTTAATTCAAACAACTACATACACTTTGATCTGTTTCACGTCGAAAATAAAATCACCAGCGTAGCAATGATATAAAGTATATACATATATATATATATATATATATATATATATATATATATATATATATATATATATATATATATGTGTGTGTGTGTGTGTGTGTGTGTGTGTGCGTGCGTGCGTTATGTGCGAATGCGTGTGCGTATGTACGTGTGTTCGTGTGTGCGTATTATGTGTGGTTACTTTAAATCTAACCACGGTAATGTACTCCAACATCTTATAATATTACCTGCTACACTTATTTTGTTAATTAGACCTTGGCCTTGTAGACATTCTTCAACGTGAACTTGTGGCTGCTTTTACAAAATATTGTACAAACACAACTAGTTCTAAATGATAAAGGCAAACAGATGATCAAAGTTTATAGAAAATTAGACAATGATAGGATCAGTCACTATAATTGGTTATAACATGTAATAGTATGAAAAATCTGGAACACTGGAACTGTGGCAGAACCTGTAACAAACAAAATACACCCACGTACCACACAAAATTAAAATAAAAAGTAAAAAACACCGAACGCATTTCGATAGCTACGCTATCATCATCAGCGCTGGACAAAGGCGAACTAAAGAAAACTAGTTAACCTACATATGTTTGATAAAAATCATGTAGTAGATAAGGTATCATTAATCAAACATGTTAGTAATAAGCACGAACTTGATTGTTATGAAAGTTTAGAAATCTTCAAAAACAAACAAATTCTAATGAATAATGAATACCAAGGACCTTTACGCTACTCAGAACTTATTAAACTTTCATAACTTTCATAACTTTCATAACTTTCATAGCTTTCATAACTTTCATAACTTTCACTTTCACCAGATAAGCAACGAAGCGTTACTCGCTGATGGTGTATATGTTAGAAATTTTCTTTAGTTCGCCCTAGTCGACCGCTGATGATCATAGCGTAGCTATCGAAACGCGTTCGGTGTTTTTTAATTTTGTGTGGCATGTGGGTGTATTTTGTTTGTTATGTAACAGTATATTTAAGAAACATAAGTGATTATTATTTAGTGTAGTTTAATTCATGTTTGACATGTGGGTGTATCTCAACATTACATATAATATGCTTTTTACAGAAAATGCCTTTTAGATGAAAATAGCTTCAACCTGTTTTATTTTGTATACAACCAAAAATCAAACTGAATTATAGCTGTGAATATATACTTTCTTATAATCTAATAACTTTGAGTGGAAACTTAATAAATGCTTGGATTAATCAGTATTAATGTTAGGCCGTGACTAGGTGTACGCGAAATTTGGCGAATTATAACCTCAATATGTCTAAAAATGGAAATAAAAAGGAAAATTAAAATCTATGGTAACCTAGGATCCAAGCTACGTTACTCTACAATCCATTGCAAGGATCTTAGGTTACCATAGATTTTAATTTTCCTGTTTTGTTTCCATCTTTAGGCAGATTGAGGTTATAATTTTCACGTGCGCCTAGTCACCGTCTTAATGTTAACTTTGAAATTGCATTATAATGTACTGCTATTTGTTATGCGTGGAAACACCTTTATTCAGGAAAATTTTCACGTTTACAGAAACAGAAAAAATGGAAAAGCTGATTTTTTAAAGTTTAAGTATTTTTTCAAAGTTAAGCTAAATTGAATGCGAAATAGGTACAAATCATAATACGCCTGTGTTCACAAAAGGAGGAGCTAACTGCACCAACTTCGTTAGAAAATACTATTATAAATGCAAAGGGACGTAGAAAAGAACTAATTACAGATTGTCAACATCCATTTAACACTGTTTAGAGATGCATTAGTAACACAAAATTGTTTTAACAAAGCTTAATAATAATTATTTTAAACTAAAGCTGATTCGCTACTTACCTGTATTACAAATTATAGGCAACATTATTCCTTCAATGCGCACATCCTTTACTCTTTTTGTATTTTGTATTTTAGATATTTAGATAATTCAAAATTTGTTTTATACCGTTCTATTTAAATTAAAATTAATTACATTCTTTCAGTTTTAGACTTTTCTGTAAACATACTCCTTTAGCCTTTTCACTATAATTGACAATATAAGTCCCTGTTGCAAGTTGATAAAGGAATTACGTTAATTATTTGGTTTCGTCTTATGCTTTATATTAAACATTGAGTTACAGTAAAAATAAAAATAACTTCGGAATGTGATGTTTTAGATTATTAGGTTATATACATTTTTCTATCAAATTTAATCTTTGCAAAATTCCAATAGAAACGCATCTCCCTTGAGATATGTGACCCTTACGTTCATATAGTGCAAAGATATCAAAAATTATGTAAAATGTGAAACTTCTTGAAAAATTGGGACTGCATCGTTTAATCACACAAAGTAGTAGCTTTAACAATTCATAACTTCAAATTTAAAACAAAGTACTTACCTCGTGTAGACATCTCATTATATTCGCCCAGATAAAATACGCCCTGTCTAGTTACAATTTCATGTATAATGATTCCGAAAGAATAAAGATCCCCTTTTTGAGATCCCTTTGGGGATGGGTTAACCTCTCGTAAAAGTTCTGGACTAGTCCACAATTGACCTATAAATTAGATATCGTAAAATATGCAACAAACGGTTTTATTAAAATTACGCTGCCAAAAAGAATGAGAATTCTCATCAATAGATTCATCTTTCACGTGGTCTCTTAAAAAATGTAAACCGAAATCGGTTATTTTTAACACAAATCGACTATCAACAACGCAGTTTGAGGATTTTAAAGATCCATGAGATTTAATTACACTGCCGTGCAAATACAACATTCCTTTCGTAATATCTTGAATTAAAGATAATCGAAATAGCCAATCTAATTTCACTTCCTCATTTTCTAATATATCTTGCAAGCTGCCCCTGGGACAATATTCTGTTAATATACAGCAATGTGGCGGATCTATACATGCCCCAAAAAACTTGACTAAATGATTGTTCGAAATGTCTTTCATAACTATTAATTCAAGCAATTGACTGCGATTTAAAACTATCTTTGCGTCTTTTAAAGGTTTCACCGCCGTCCTGACACCTTTGTAGTAACCCACTGTTGTATACAGTTGTCGATCTCCATCTTCGTACTCCGACACCACCACTGTCTGCCAAACATGTTATTCTAACATTAACAAAGAATTCACATACATATCTGATATATACAACTTCATCTTATATGTCACAAATATTTATTACCGTTTGACTTCCTCTTTTACTCCTATTTAGAGATTCTATGGAATAGAGACTACTTCGAGGTTTCATATGTGGTACCCACATGATATCTTCCCAATTCACTTTCCAATTCATTGATTCTAATTCATGTTCTAATTTATAGTGCCTAAAAATTTATAATTACACAAGGTTAACCTTATTAAGGTACTTTATACCTATACAAAAATACAAAAAGTATAATTAACCCAATTGATAAACCTACACAAACCACTATTAGCGTTACATTTACTTCAGCTGCAAAGAAAAACGTTAGTTAATAAATTAATTAGGCAATAAAACTGACATGGACACAATGAATCATCAAAACCACAAGTTGGTGTATCTGAAGGTGGTCCACCAGAGACCCATTCGAGTTCTCTTATTTTCACTACGGATTTGTTTATTGTGTAATATTCCAGTATAATGTTAGAAATTCCAGAAGAATTTATTTGAGTTAGAGCGTACGCCGATACTCGTTGTCCATTACAATTCATTAACACTTCTTGACTCCTCCCTAGTAATAAAATAAAAAATTGTATTAGACCAAATTCAATAATTACGTATACTCATGATATTGAGTATTAGTTTACGCATAAATTAATATTAGACTTATACAAAAATAAACAAGTATTTTCAAGTTCTCCGTCTTGTGTTTTAAGTTTAAGTTTTAGGTTTAAATTTACTTAAGCTTAATGAATTCTGAATAACCCTAAAAGTCCTTAATCGTCATTATTCATTAGAATTTGTTTGTTTTTGAACATCTCTAAACTTTTCTACTACTATATGACTTATCAAACATATGTAGGGCTACAGCAGACTTCTCCTAACGTTTGTATTTGATATGAGCTAAATGTTCTTTCAAGCGAATTTTGATGGGTCGTTTCGTTTGCTTTACATGTATTTATTCACAATTTTTACAGTTAATTTTATAAATTCCCGACCTACTACTACTACTACTACTACTTATCTACTTGATCATTGTATGCAGCAATTTCTTTAATAGTGCGCAATTCTTCATTATAATTTTGAACTGACAAAGGAAACGTAAGCAATCTGTGAACCAAAATGAATCAAAAGCCGCGAGTTTACGCTGCTTACAGTAATTGGAATCATTGGTTATGAATCTTTTAGTGCTAGTTTCCTTACGATATATATATATATATATATATATATATATATATATATGTGTGTGTGTGTGTGTGTGTATATATGTGTGTGTGCGTACCTGCGTGCATGCGTATGTACGAGTGCGTGTGTGCGTGTGTGCGTGTTATGTGTGGTTACTCTAAATCTAACCACGGTAATTTCTAGTCTAGATACGTGGATGATGTGTTTGCCGTCCTCAATATTAAAATTTAGTATCGAAAACTTTGTAGAAGCTTTAAATCCTAAATTTCCAACAATCAAATTGTGGCTTATTCCAAGTTAGTTCTGTAACAGCATATTCTATGTGCACACCAAGCACGTCAACTTCTGGAGTTTTTAGGGGCAAAGTAACCTTAGCATGGAATAAATTACCGCACCCTTCTGGCACATTTTCCTTTCCAAGTTGTTTCTCCAATAGCATATGCTACACGTACACTAAGCGCCGAAAACATAAATGTCGTTTTGTAGTTAGGGTGAAATGTCCTGTACACGAAAAAAAATACTGAGGCATATACTATATGTACACCAAACGCCGTCAACTTAAAGTGATATTCTGGGGTTCATTTAGAATAAACCAACCTTGACTTGAAAAAAATTACAACACCCTTCTCACCTACCGTTAAGATGCCATTATGGAGTTCATTTAGGGCAAAACTGCCTGTAAACGAAAAAATTACTAAAACCTTCTAACCTACCGTTTCACATTTTCCAGTTTAACATCATGTACTGCCTAGTGTTATTCACTTAAAATGCATCTCTGGAGTTCACTTAATGTAAAACACCCTTTAAACTCAACTTAAATTACCGTTCTGTAGTTCATTTCGTTTGAAACACCGTTCACACAAGAATGCTTACTGCGTCCTTCTGGAGCACTACATTTACGTCAACCGCAGTCAACTTGAAATGCCGTTCTGGCTTTATTTAGGGCAAAACACCCTTTACAGATAAATAATTATTACACCCTTCTGAGAGATCGTTCCACAATTAGTTTTTTTTTTGTTCGTGTAAAGGGGATTTTATAAAAATTGCCTTCAGAATGGTATTTTAATTTACATTAAAGTCCGTAATGTATTAATGCATACTCAAAATGGGGTTGTGGTAATCAAAAGTATACACAGAAACTCAAAACCTTCCCCGCAATGCTTTTAGTTCAGATATTAATAAATGGTTAACAAAATTGGTGACTAGTTTCGACAATTGTCATCTTCAGACAAAAAATACATATAAACTGTTTATAGAAAAAGTACCAGAGTACAAAAATTAGCACGTTGTAAAGAATACGGTTAAAACGCTTAAGAATCGTAAGATTAAGCAAATTCTAAATATGTTTTGAAATACACATCAAAAGAAACGTAGAAACTACCTTTTACCTAAGGTTCCATCAAAGGATAGTTTCTAAAATTATTATTATAATAAACCACAAATACACTCGAAAACCCAACACCGAAAACAAATGAGGCCTTGAATAGGAACTTATAAGTAAGAAGAAATTTAAATTTTAAAAACACCTTCCTAGTTATTGATACAATCTTGATAAAACCCTAGACGGGCAAAGCTAACAAAATTGAAACCCATGTTGATTATAGGAGTGAATTGGCAAACTCGAAGAATGAATCCATCTATGAATCCAGTTAAAGTATTTAAATTTTAAAATTAATTAATATATAAGCGAAAAACAACCAATGTGGTTAACATCTAAGTGAGGTTAAGTGAAGTAAAGATCCAAACCATTGTGAGGAAAAACATAAAGTAATTATTCAAATTTTTGTAACCATACTCTCAACAACGCACTAATTTTTTTACTCTTGTACTTTTAGTATAAACAATTTGTATGTATTTTTTAAGATATGAAGATGACAGTTATCGAAACTAGTTACCAATTTTTGTTCTGTGTATACTTTTGATGGTATACTAAGTTGACGGCGTTTTGTGTGCACGCAGTATATACTTAGTTAGAGGATTACCATAGAAAGGGAAGTGTGAAATGAGAGGCCAGAATGCGCAATAATTTTTCGTGACAAAGCGTTTCGCCCTCAATGAACCCTAGAAGGACATTTCCTTGTAAACGGTAAACGGGGTTTTACGCTAACTAAACCCCAGAACGAGATCTTAACTATACAGCACTTTCTTTCCATATAGCATATATTATTAAAGAATTACTTTAGAAAGGGAAGTGTGAAATGGTAGGTCAGCAAGAGCGCAGTAATTTGTTTATTGAATAAAGTGCATTTTACCCAAAATGAACACCAGAATGGAATTTTTTTAGTTGACAGCCTCGTTGAACATATAATATGTGCTATTAAATAATTACTTTAGAAAGAACAATATGAAACGGTGGCTTAGAAGGAAGCGGTAATTTCCTTCGAGTAATGGGAAATTTAAAACCGTAAGTCAGAGGGGAGTAGTAGATTTTTTTTGTGTAAAGAGTGTTTAGAACAACACTTTAAGTTGGCAGTACATAGCGAACGTTAAAAATCAAAATGTGAAACGGTATGTCAGTGTAGAGCAGTAATTTTTTTGTGTAAAGGGTATTACACTTGAATGGACCCCTGAACAACATTTAATTTGACGCCTCGTGGTGTACGTGCTTACTTAACCAAATGTAAAACCATATGTGAGTGATTTTTTTGGGTGTATATGGAGTTTTACCCTGAAGAACCCGAGAACGGGGATTTAGGTTGGCGGCTCTTAGTGAACATGTATTAATGGCTTTAGAAAGGAAAATGTGAAACCGTAAGACTTAAGGCCGCAATAATTTTTTTCGCGTAAAGGGTATTATATCAAAATGAAACTACCCCAGAACATTTTAAGTACGGTACTTAGTGTCTATGCAGTATAATATTAGAGAATTATTTTAGAACGAAAGTTTGAAGCGTTAGGTTAGAAGGTCACATTAAGACCGTCGAGCAGTAATATAGAAAGCACAGATTAGAAAAGAACAGAGAACCATATGGAGAGCACGTACTGGAACGGGAATTCTGAAGAAGTAAGAAAGACCATATAGACTGTAGAAACATTTCATCCTGCACACCAGCAATAGAGAAGGAAGATCGACGTTGAGACGTCAGCTGCTGTTTGAATGAAACCTTTTTTATTATTTTTTCTTAATTTTATTTTAACAAATATTTTTCTCTATTTCTATGGAGTCTCTTTTTTGCGGAACAAACAATAGTTTTACCCTTAATTAAAACTAATCGTATCAGGTAACCACGGTCGCGACCGCGTTAGTGTTACGGTTGTTTCCTAGATTTCGATCACATCAACACAATCTTATATTTTTACACGATCACACCTCCACAAAACCCGCACACAAACACAATACATAAACACACTGCACCCACTCCTGCACCCTCTCTTTTACCTACACCCTCCTCTTCCAACTACTCAATCCAACTCGCTCAGCCCAATCCTCGAAGTATTGTATCCACAACATCTTCACATCCGTCCACACACTGAAACCTATTTCCAACTTTATAAAACCTCTAAGCCTTCCGTGGACACACTTGCCGTTTAACCTCAACAGTACCTGCTTGGTTTAAACTTCTTCTGTTTTACCGGATAGTATACAGCTTAGGCTGCGGCATCATTTCGACATCCGTTATGCTCACCCAACTTTCCGGTCATTTCTTTTATTTCGCCACTTCTAGACCTTTGACGTGGATAACGATATCTTTGTCCAGGAGATGCGGTATTAAATTGATCTACCTTCTGAGCATGAAGCAATGCAAGTTGTTTTGAACATACTCAACACTCCCAGCTCCTTTATCACGACCTCTAAGGTTACCTTTGACTGCTTGCAAAAGCTATGTTCATCTTTAGACGACATTACCAATGTGAACCCTACCTAACACCAACAGGTGTTGTAACACCTGCACGCAGTTCGAACATACCTCTGTTGAGTATCTAACCCACTCTTTTCGATGACGCAGTTGTGACGAAATCACAGATCCACCTCCTCAACCTAAGTGTAACGAATCCTACCTACTTTTTACGATAACGAAGCATCGGAAACTTCCCAATTCCTCGTCGTACCTCAAATCAGACACTAAAGACTTAACACGACCACCAAACATAGAATCCCTTACAAGCAAACACTTTGAACAGAGTTTAACACACACCATTTTCTAAATTTTCTATCACCAGCAAATCAAGACCATCCGAATTATTATATCGACTTCCCGTTGCTACCCTTTCAGAATAGGAAATGTACGGCGATATCCATTACCTTCACTTCCATTACTTAAACTCACTTATTATGGACTTTATAACAGGGCAGTTACCACCAGAAGCGTTAGTCAGAAACACCCTTAACCTAAAGACACCAGCCTAAGCCATACACCTACTAACGGACATCTACAATAAATTCATCACACTCTACAACTTTATGCCAACCTGGAAACCTGCTTCATTGGTCACGCTTCCTGAACTACTGCCTTTTCCTATAAACCTCTATCCCTCCTAAGCTTTCTTAGAAAATGCTTGGGTTGATTCTGGTAAACAGACTTAGAAGCTACCTAAAAATCAACAGTATTACAACTTGATAGCTAATTCGGCTTTAGAGCCAACCGAACGTGACATGATCCCGTTTTGAAGCTGCTTGTAGAGGCTATCACGGCATTCAATCACAAGCAATGCAAAAGGGCAGCTTTTTAGACATTAAGCGTGCGTTTGGTAGGATTTGGCTCGCAGGACTCATTGATAAAATCAGCACCATAGGTAGTCCTGCTCTAGTATTTCACTAAACGGTCACTACGGATTAAAGTATGAAATGCCTTTTTCAACCCACAACAGATGTATTGCAAGGTTCTGCCTTCTCCCGTATTCTATACACAATATATGCTTATGACATTCCTACTGTTTAATTGCACCGGGTGTCCGTTGCTCAGTTTGCAGATAACACTGCCCTCTAAGCGGAGTATATTAACAGCAAAACGGCCTCCTGCAACGTTTCTGAAGCCGGAAGCCGGAAGTTCTTTCATTGAACTAATAGGTGTGGAGTCTCCATTAACTCTACGAAGACTCAGGCAACTCTCTTTCGACATCCCAACTTCCGACGCAACCATACCTCAGACCTATTCGAGCAAAATGTTGCATTTACTCTCAACAACGAATTATTAAGACCCTAACAAGAATTGATGTCCCTGAAAATCTTTTTCGCCAAAACTTGAAACTGGCTTCCCGACGTACGAAAAATACTAGGTAAAATGTGTAACCGAACAAATGTACTGGATTCCTTCCGGGGTCAGATCAAAAGTCGCTGCTATAGATTATCGAGCTCTCTTGTACACTAACATTACACCAAACAACCTTTTCTCTGTTGCTTTCTGTAAACACCGAAACCTTAGACGAACAGTCCAGTACTCTCACTATACAATATGTATATCGAAGGATATTTGGTGCACTATCCCTAGCATGAAAATCCTTATCATACCTTAGAACTACCTAGGCTTTCCTCTATACTGACGTAAAGTTAACTAAACGCAAGTTTAAACATCCTCATTCCATTTTAATCCAGCTTGTTGACGACCTCTTCGAGGAGATAGAAGAACCTCTTGATAGTACCCCTTACGTCCTCCGGATCCCTACGTCTATCTGACGACGCGAACGCTAGGAACCGAATAACGGATATAAAATAACACCATACACCCACACGCAAATTACTCTTAAAAACACCTGACAGTCGAATTCAATTAAAAAATTACCCTTTTTTCTAGATTACAATGAATACAATACCGCAAACACAACAGAAACATCACCAGGAGTGAAGAGTCTCGTGAGCAATCCACAACTAAGTAACAATATCACCATAAGCATTAATAATTAACATAAGCATGAGTATACTAGCTAAGAAAAACGAAAAAAAACAAAAGATCCTGATGCAAAGTTTTGTTTAATTTTGTTTTCATCCCTACATCATGTGAATACTTGAACTATGAAATAAAGGATACAAATAGTGGGAAGTTTGTGTTACATCAAATTGGGTACAATAGCTCTGTTGTGGATAAATAAAGGAAGGAACAAGACTGAGACAAAACTTTGTTGAGACATAAAGGTCCATTAAGACAGTAATAAACGTAGCAGTGCAAATATGAATAGGAATAGTCACTATTGGTACATTTTGTTTACGAAGATCGTCAGACATTGTAATATTGCAAACACATTTATCATTATAATTACAAGATTTCACACTTACTAATTTTGGTAATATAATTAAGTTATACATGTTGCCTAATGCCCGTAATTTTCAAATTAAAAAGGTTTTTGAAAATATGTAATGATGCACATATATGTAGATTACAGTTTATAACAGCATACAGGATATTTTTTTTAGAAAAACAAATCTGCTTTATTTACGTTTTGAAATGAAGTGAAAAAAAATTATGTTTTACGGATATCTGTAGAAAGGTAGAGACAAACTTAAGAAAGCTTAGAAAGTTCAGCAAGCCTTTATTAATATGCAAAGACTGCAAAGCTCCAGAACTTTAAAAGTTTTATTGCCAGAATTTATTTGAAAGTTGGCAAATTAATAACCTTCGGCAATAAATACTTCTGTACATTTTTACTTTTTTATAATAAAGGTTCACAAAGTTATTACAAACTGTAAGAACAATATCGTTATATATGTTCAATTAAATATAAAATTTTACCTGGAAAACTTTTACCGAATGTTTTATTCATTAAATCATCCCCCTTCACTACCAAGCTTTCATTTCTACCTTCTTCTTCCATAGTATCATTAAGAATGTGTGCGTATAATAAAAACCCGTCATACACTCCATCCAAATAAAAATCCCCTTTTGGTGTAGTAGCAATTTTGCCGCTTTCTATGTTCTTTGCTTCTACTAAAGGCGTGAACGTGTACAAAGAACGATATGCCTTTTTAGCTCTTTCGTTAACCTCATCATTATCGCTTGCGTTATGCCACGGACGTAAAGGGTCGGGAGCACTAAAAAATAAAATTTATAATTAGATTTTGACAATTTAATTAGTTGTTTGTAACGTTTTAAAAAACAGCAAAGTTTAGTTAACGTGATGCTTATATAAATTTAAAATCATTTCACAATGTAATTGTAGCACATTTATAATTTTTTAACTTATCCTATTGAATTAAAAAATTAACTAAATATACAGAAACTAGCTAGTCTCTGGAGAAACTTTAACTACATTATTGTTACAGCGGAAAGGGATTTGTTATTAAATTACTCAAGTCTTAACATTCGCATTGTTGGAATATTCCACTCTGGTTAATTTGCGAAGATTGGAAGGAATGATAATAAATTTTAACAACTTATTTAACCGGCTGCTAGATTAACAGGTATACTACTCTCCATACAGGAATACTTCGTAAAAAAAAATAAATTTTTAAATCCGTTAATATTGTAAACCCATTATTCTCAGTCACAAGAAATCATGCATATTTTTAGTGCATTCTTGGAATTGTCCAAACCCAATTTCAAATACGCTTTTAAAACTACAAACAACATTTGTACAAAAGTTAGATAGGGGAAGATCGGGCAAAGTTTATTTTTGAGCATGTGATGTGTTTTTGTGAGTGCATTTAGAAAACTCAACTTATGCGCATTTGATATCTATATTACTTAGGTTTAAAATGGTAAAAGTGGAAATAGTAACAGTAATACCACTTAATTAAGAATAATTAGAAAACTACGGTGCTGCAAATTTCAAAGTGAAATTCTTATGAGGACAATGTGAAATACTACAAAACAAATTGTTCTATGAAAGGCCGGGTGCGGTCCACCTGCTTAGTTGTACAGTTACTTTTTTTTTATGATTGTGGACCTGAACAGGCTAAATTTGGCCTATCGTGCTAAAGCACTCAGGAACACTTAGGAGGATGGATAGAGGGATAATGAATTGCCAATAGATGCCTATGAACAGCTACCTTAAATGTTCTCATATCAATCACAAGTGAGAGGAAAGCAGGAACTAGGGAGATCATTCCAGAGTTTAGAAGCCGTGTAGAAAACTGTGGATTGTGCCCGTTTGGTACGACAAGTGGAGATTTGTACTCCATACTGATGATGTGAATGAGCGAACCGAGTGTTTCTCGCAAAGATAGCACGAGATGGTATCAAAGAATATAATTCAGCAGCACAATAGCCGTTGTAATAACAATAATACAAAGAAACAACTGAAACCATCCTTCTATGCTCAAGGGACTGTATGTGAGAAGTTAAGGAAGGGGTCATTTATAAGCCTAATCGCTCTCTTTTGAATACTATCAACGATATCGAGAGCGTATAGTGGAGCACTAACCCAGAGGTGAGAATTATATTACAGATGAGGCCGAATTTGGGCCTTATACAGCAGAAGGAGTTGTCGAGAGGTAAAGTACTGCTTAGATCTGTACAAAAAGCCTATTTTAGGAGCAGATGTTTTGGTAGCTGACAGAAGATGGTCAACTCATGAGAGATTTGAAGATACAGTCATACCCAACAGAGTAATAGGGTCTGAAAACTTAAGAACTGAGCCATTCATACTTACAACAGGAAATGATCGATCTTTTTTGGCGGACACAAGGCAACACTGAGTTACTTTAAAAATCAAGTGTGTAATTAAGGGATGTATTGATGTTAGAATGAATGGGGTGTATTCAAAAAGGAAAATAGGTAGTAGGTTGGGGATAGATTGCCAGTTTTGGGAAAATGATTAAAAATTATAACGCTTTTACCTTCGGTGGACGGTCAGTTGTTATCTAAATTGTCTGAGAGGGTCGGTCGGTGAACTGCGGTTGGACTATCGCGGTATACTCGGGTTACTCGAGCGCGAATCTAGGTAACTGGTGATATAGAGGCCTAGATTCCTCTTCGCGGAGAATTAAAGGGGTAAAAGCGGTCCAAGTAGTGTCAGTGATGATGTCGGTCTACCAGGGTTTCTGAAGATTTAAATCGGTGCCGGTATTTAAGACTTGTGCCGTTATTGAGTCAGAAATGCGCCGTCTCGGTAGTATGACTCGAAAATAAATTCAGTTACCAAAAAATAAAACTCCTAATACGGAGGTCGGAGCAAATGTTTTCTATGTCGTAAAAAGAATTATAAACTAAAAATGTCGTTTGTCTAAACAGGCTATAAAATAATAAACTAATTTACCCTTGTAATCTGTTTGAGACGGCCTATCGGTATAACTAAAATAAATGTTATAATCTGACAACTTAAATAACAGATCGTACAAAATCCACAATTATACAACTAAATCAGACAAAAAAATATTGGTAATTCATAACCGGCTACTTGCGGTTAATAAAAAATTATTTTAGTCGAAATAGAATTAATAACTGTAGTGGGTGCAATATTTGTATCACCCGGTATGTACAGGGGTATCGCTTGTGACGGAAAACTACAACTAAATTCCAACAAAATATAAACACAATGTGTTTGTTCGGCACTAATAAAGGCGGTTATATGAAACAAAATTATCGAGCAATCTATTCTTTTAAAGCTAACATAAAAGAAAAAAATCCGGATTACAAAACTTAACCAGCTGAGAAATCGCGTAAATGCTTACACTAAATTTCAAAAATTAAAGTGCAGTCGGTAACGGAAACCTTGAATCAATAAAATAAATAATAAAATTCCTGATCTTATCGGATAATTGCACACATGCAAATACAACGTTAGTTAAATATATTTCCCGTACGTAAAATATCTACTAATATAAGATTTACTATTTGTATCTTATGTAAAAAAAAAATAGCGGACGGTAATTGATCAACACATAGACAGTAGTAGGTAAATTAAATTAATATTCATAATCAATAAACTTACTCAAATAGATCAGGGCATACACACGCACTCACTTCCCAAAACTCGTATTATTAATAATTTTATTCCAGTTTTGAATAGTGCGAAAGATATCGCGTTTGGCGTATTTGATAACAGTAACTCGTCTTTTGAACCTGAAATATTTTTATGTGAAATGGGAAATGTTTATATATTAAAATTGTGAATTTATGTAATTATAATGAAAATTATTTAAAGTAAAATCACTACACCTTGTATTTTTTTTTAATTAATTTACTAAAATTAAACACAAATATACCGGGCGGTCAATACATCGCTATTTAACAATTTATATGGTTGTTCGGTAACGGAAATTATAGTTTCGTTACAAAAGTAGAAATAGTCGGATTAATTGTACATAATTTGTAATTAGGAGTTAAATAAAGGTTTCGAGTTTGCATTGGTTTTTGCTGTGTTGAGTGGAACATTTTGGGGTCTCGTCTGGGATATGAAAAGAAAGGAATTGAAAGGTGGGAGATATTAACTAAGGAAAGTGAAGGACCACCAGAAACCAAGCAAAAATGGAGGAATTGTTAGTTCCGGCAAGACAAATAAGAAAGGGAAGGACAACCAGAAGAACAACGATTGGAGAAACAGCATGAAAAGGAAGAAATAGAAGATGGGAAAAGGAACAAAGAAGAGTAGAAATGAAACGACAGCGATAATTGGATAAGGAAAATATAATTAAAAATCAACCAGAAATTGTAAATAAAATTGTTTATGTTGAAAGACAGACAGCTTACAACAGAGGGTACAAAGTTTAGAGCTTGAAATTAATCAGTTGCAGCCAATTAATCAAAATAATCAGCAGACAAGACATCAACAGACAAGTGACCTAAATGCGAATGACATACGTCAAAATCTACGATGTAAGGTCCCCATATTTGATGCCAGTGTTCCATGGGAAACTTACACAAGACAGTTCGAGATTGTTTCACATTTACACGGATGGAGTGACCAAGAGAAGGCGAATACGTTAATTCTATCCTTAAAGAGAGAATCACTAACTGTAATATAAAATTTGACACTGGACAAACAACAAAGCTATGTAGACGTCAAAAAGTTATTATCAGATAGATTTGGGGTGCAACATTTGGAAGATATAAAAAGGTATGAACTAAAGAATAAGAGGCAAGGACCAAATGAGTCATTACAAGAATTTAAGACGAATATAGAAATATTGACCAGACAAGCCAACCCACAATTGACGACAGCATGTTTGTGAAATTTGCAATAGGCAGCATTATCGAGGGAATAAGAGATCCGGAAATACAATACTTGATAAGAATGTCGTGTTACAAGAAATTAGAAGAGGCACTGGTACACGCTTTGAAAATAGAATCATCAAAAAGATTGACTGGTAAAAATTCACATTGGAACGTATAACAAACAGGAGTGGAAGAACACGAGGAATACAATTTTATGAACAAATTGAGTACCGCCAATAGTAATTTTAAATACAGGTCTGGTAGCATCAGGTTTCTGCCGCGATTCAGTAATACCTGCAATTCTGCAACGTCGCCATCAGGCAGGAACATCAGCAGTAGCTGGGTGCCACGTAGCACCTATGTAAAATTCTCAGGAGATTGTTACGTGTGTGGGGAGGCGAACCACAAAAGTTTCGAGTGTTCCAGAAGATTACAGAAGCAGATCATACAGATGGATGCTGAGGTACAAACCCTTCAAGAAAACTAAAAAAGGTCAGTGGAGAGGGTCGGTCGTTTACTAGATCTTGAAATGCACACCCAAACAACATTTTCTAAACCGTACTTTGATGGAATATTAGGCAGAGGCCAAAATTAATGATGAATTAGTAAAAACTCATGTAAAACCAATTAATAGGACAATTTATTTGATTACTGCTACGGTGCACATTCTGAAATTAAATTTAAATGCTCCTTAAATCTGAAAATAAGTAAACAAGATATGAATATACAGGTTTTAACGGCAGATATAGTCGATGATTTTGTTCTTGAGGTTGATTTAATAGAAAAATTTGTTGAGAAAATTGATTTTCAAAATAAAACGTTAACTATTGACAATGACTTTGTACCTCTACGTACAAATGATGAATCTACGGGTTACGCTTCGTTGAAATTGGCTAAAGGTATATTCGCAACAGTTTGGTTGAGTAGAAGTAGTCGGTAACATTGCCGTAAACAGTAGATATATTTCAGTTTCTATTAGTTCACCTTTTTGTTGTTTTATAGATACATTTCAAAGTTTATCGTTTCCCAATCGAATGATTAGCGAAACTAATAAAAATGTTAATTACGAGAAAGGGCTTGTTATCGGGAACATTAATTCCCTACACAGATTAAATAATACAAAAATTATGGATGAAAATGAGTTAGGTAGTTTTCAAGATTAGATATTATCTAACATTCAAAGATTAAACAATAAGCAAAATGAATTGGTAAGGTTATTTCTCCTTAAATTTCCTACAGTGTTTCCTTTTAGTTCCAAAGATGTTGGAAGAACAAATATTGTAAAACATAGAATTGATATGGGTGATCCTAGACCATTTAAGATTCCTTCTAGACCAATTCCTTTCGCAAAACGAGATGAAGTCGATAAAATGATCCAAAAAATGCTTGATAATGAAATAATAATTCCGTCAAGCAGTCCTTGTTCATCGCGAGTCGTTCTAGTTAAAAAGAAGGATAATACAGGCAATTGAACAATGTAACAAAGAAAGATAGCTTTCCTTTGCTGAGGATAAATGACCTGCTCGGCCCGCTCGCCGGTTCAACTTAGTATTCTACCTTAGATCTTAAAAGCGGGTATTGGCAAGTAGAATTAGATAGTCCCCAAGATAGAGAGAAAACAGCTTTCTCGGTAGGTAAAGGGTTATGGGAATTTACAGTGTTACCGTTTGGTCTTTAAGCGACTAATGGAAAATGTTTTACAGGGTCTTTTAGGGCGAATCTGTTTAGTGTTTGTTGATGATATAATCGTGATGAGTAAAACTTTTGAAGAACGTGTTATAAATTTGGAAACCGTATTTGATAGATTACACAAATTTAATTTAAAGTTAGCTCCGAAGAAATGTTACCGTTCAAAAATAGAAATTAAATATTTAGGATATGCAGTATCTGCGAAAGGCATTACTACCGATCCGGATAAGATTAAGACCGTTCAACAATGAAGGATACCTAAAAACATACATGATATACGCAGTTTCTTAGGCTTTGTTCTTATTACCGGAAATTTGTTAAACATTTCGCTAAAATTACAAAACCCTTGCATAAACTAACTGAGAATAAACAGGCATATAACTGGACAGAAGAGTGTCAAAAATTATTTATAATTTTAAAAGAAAGGTTATGTTCAACTCCTATTGTAAGTTTTCCTAGTGCTGAAAATCTGTTTATTCTAGACAGTGGTTTTGCTGCGGTATCTATATTATCTTAGTTACAAGATGGACAAGAGTGAGTAATAGCTTATTACAGTAAACTTTGTTTTAAGAACTAGAGATCCTATTGTGTAACCCGAAAACAATTATTAGCTGTAATCAAATCAATTAACCATTTTCATAAGTATCTATATGGTCAACAATTTATAATTAGAACTAACCGTTCTGCGTTAATATGGTTACTAACTTCGAAGGCCAAGTAGCAAGATGGGTAGAAAAGTTACAAAGCTACGATTTTATTATTGAGTATAGACCAGGGAATAGTCCTAAAAACGCTCATGCTTTATCGAGAAGACCCTGTCTATTAAATTGCAAACACTGCAGTAGTATTGAAAAGTAAAATTATGTGCGGATAAATAGCATAGATCTCAGTCAATGTAAGCGTATTTTAAGAGAGAAATTGGTGCTCGCACAAAGAAACGATCCTGTTATTAACATAATTTTCTCTGAAATTGTTAATAGCACGCGTCCCAAATGGCAAGAAATCACTAGCAGGAGTCCAGAATACAAAACTTATTGGGCTCAATAGAATTCCCTTGTAGTTGCAGAAGAAGTGTTATACCAAAAATGGGAAAGAACAAATAGGAAGAACGCAAGACTTCAGATAATCCTATCTTCTGGTATGAAGAACCAAGTTCTTAACGAATACCATAATGCAGTTACAGGTGCGCACTTAGGGGCGAAGAAAACACTTGAAAAACTTAGACTGCACTTTTATTCGGTAAATATCAAGATCGATGTACAAGAATGGTGCAATAATTGCAATATCTGCTTTGCAAAGAAAGGCTCAAAGATAAAAAACAACGTAGGTGACTAGAACTTTTTCTTGGTCATGAGTAAACGCAGTACGATATCGTCCAAGTTCTTTTTTTTTATATGTTCAGGATTTTTTGCATTTTTTATTCTTCGAAAGAACGTTATAACGGGAACATTACGTTGGCGTTCTGCTGCATTAATCGACGTTCCATTTCTATAAGCCGCTAATATCGGTTGCATGCTTTCTACCTTCCAACATTGTTGGGTGGCCTTTCTTCTGTAGTTGTTTACCATTTTTATCTGAAAGTAAATACTAAATCAATAAATTTTATTTCTTCCAAAACTAGACGTGCACAGTAAAATATTCCACTGTGCCCGCAACACCTGTTTTTCACTTTGCCTTCCAGAACGGGTAAGGTAATAAAAAATTTCAACATTCCATAGAATGGAAAATGGTTCATAAGCACATTAAGATAGGTACTTCTAAACATGTTAAATATGTCTGATAAAAAGACAATGACATAAAGACTTACCGTTTTTCCATGAATCGTTCCAAAAACCCCCCAAAGTATTACAATAAGAACACTATAAACGGTGACAACGTACAAACGGTTTCAGCTACATTGCCAATGTTACATTGAGGGTTGTGAGCTAGATCAAGCTTATCGTGGCACTAGGATTTTAGACCGCTAATTTTGAATTAAATAAACTAACATTTCACTTTGCCCGCCTATTTCATGTTGCTCGACCTTCCCCTACGGTTTTAAAATATTTTTTCACATCCTGTCACAGTATGTAATGGATAAATGATTGTAAGCACTTGATTAATAATAAAAAAGTATAAATAAAATATTATTAATAAAAATTATACCTAGACTGAATATAAAGTTACATTCTTCTTTGCAAATTTAATTAAAATGTTAGTATTAGTATTATATGAAAATTACAACATAACATTTTTTCAAATCCAACGTTAGCTTCTGGAGTTTTATGTTATCTTGTTCTTGTGGAAAAGTATATATTGAAAATACAAAACGTAGCTTCAACACTAGACTTGGAGATTGAATCCACCAGAGAAGTCTGCCGTAGCTGATCACGCTTTAAACAATTTAAATCAGAACATTCAATTTTAATAATATGGAAATTGTATAAAAAAAATCATTATTTTGTTTGTTTACAACGAAAATCTATTGAAAAGGCGAGAAGAAGATCTCCCATTAAACAAATTTCGGCATCTAATTAAAAAGAGACAATTAAATATCACAGCATTGCAATCTTTAAGATATACCTACAGTTAAAAGATTAAACGTATACGAGTCTTTCGATGAGAACAGCACAATTTTCATACAGCGTAAATTTAAAAGTAAAATTTATAAAAAATTGTAGACAGTAGAATATTTGGCAGTGATGGATACTAATTAGTTTAATTGGTTACAAAGTCGATTCAACATATATTTTCATAAAGTTTAACACAGGTTTACTTACAAAACTAAATTCTCTCACAAGTAATACAGTTTTTTTGTATTAAAATTCGTTCTTATGGAGGAATGGTGGAGCCTCGGAGGTGATTTTGAATTGTAATGAACTCGGCATATGAGAGAATAAAAAAATCGCTAATGCTGTCTTTTTTTAGAAAATCTAATTTTGCATGTGGAAAAAAATTAAACGATTTAGAAAAACTAAAGGGCTTTATTTTGTAAAAATGCTACAAATTGCTAACAAAATGTGTAATCCTACTAAAATATGCAGTTATTCTGTAACATCTAGGATTAATGTTTCGTTTCATCCACGAACGTGTCTTTGAAGAAACAAATTTTTTACTTTCTCATCAATTTGACTTCTAAAGTTTCGGTATCGATAATAGCATTTAGTACTAATCCAATATAATGTTTTATAACATTTTTTCCAGAAAACTTTACTATCAAGTAATTTTCCTTTTCTATACAATCATTCTCAATACCTATAGGTGCTAACGCAATTTTAGAATAGTTCCTCACATAAACTGAGAGTGGCTGATTCTCATCATCTTCTGAGCTTGAAGAATAAATATCTCAATAATTTAGGCGATGGACTAGCGATACAGATAAGATAAATAAAAAATTAGTAAATAATGCGTCCAATACATAAATAATCAAAAGGATACGTTTTAATGGCTTATTTCGTAATGGTACCGTTCCTAGTCCATACTGAGAACAAAACTGGGATGTTTCACAAGCATTGTC
Source organism: Vesta saturnalis (assembly GCA_036346205.1). Lineage (NCBI taxonomy): Eukaryota > Metazoa > Arthropoda > Insecta > Coleoptera > Lampyridae > Vesta > Vesta saturnalis. Next base: position 2,856,160 of record JARFJB010001506.1, read on the forward strand.
AGTTAATGCTCTAAAATGAGTATAAACTTGATTTTTCGCCCAAGTAATTTGATGAGTTCGCAAAACACGTTTGAAGTAGATCGTATTCAAAAGAGAGCGATTAGGCTTATAAATGATCCGTCCTTAACTTCTGACATAGTCCCTTGAGCACAGAAGAACCTTTTCAGTTCTTTCTTTGTATTATCGGTATTACAATGGCTATTGCGCTGCTGAATTACATTCTTTGATACCATGTCGGGCTACCTTTGCTAGGAATACTCGGTTCGCTCATTCACATCATCAGTATGCAATACAAATCTCCACTTGTCGTACCAAACGGACGCAATCCACATTCTTCTACACTACTTCTAAACTCTGAAATGATCTCCCTAGTTCCTGTTTCCTTCTCACTCACACAAAAAATTTAAGGTAGCTGTTGATAGGCATCTCTTGGCAATTAAATGTCCCTCTATCCATCCTCCTATGTGTTCCTGAGTGCTTTAGCACGGTAGGCTAAATTTAGCCTATTCAGCTCCACAATTATTAAACAAAAAAGAAAAAATGTGAGGTATGATGCCTGGTAATATACCATCTAGACTAGTTACAAGTTTACATTTGAAATTTCTTCTTCTAAAGCAACAAAGTAATAAGCAACCCACTTCAAACAGTCAACTTGGCCTGGAGCACCATTGTAATGTCCCTTATCGGAGTAATTCGGTTAAGTTCTGTTAAAGTATTCCGCGAAATTCTGGGAATTTAATTGCCAAATACATAAAACATCTTAAAATTCGTATTGAGTAAAGGGCCGATCACTAATGGAGTGTACTTTACTTAAACTTAATACAAGTCAAGTAATGCTTTCAGAAATGGGTTTAAGGTGAGCCAATATAACTACAGGATCTTTTCGTTGATTCTCAGATATGGTGCAGATGGACTGATGGACAATTTTTCCTACACTGTTGTAGTACACAAATATGGTATGTAAAACTGCTTGTTGTTTAGAACCGCCAAAATGCGTACACTGAATTTCTTTGTTATACTTGCTTTAGTTTTCTGAAAAATCCACATGCAACGCACCTTCACACTCTCCTAAATTATTTTTTAGAACGTCAAGGCTCTGAAATTGGTGATTCCTATTCGCTACGTGCTGCGTAAAACTATTAAAGGGTGATGTTAATGCTTCAACCATTTCTGCAGTTACTTTTTTACACTCCTTTCTTTTTAAAAAATTATGACAGCTTTGGATTGCATTAACCATTTCCAATACAATTCTTTGTCTTCAGGAATATATTCATTGAATATAATTTGTATATGTTTAGATATGAAGCAATTCCTTTCTAGGCAACCTTCCGTGAGGGGTTGACAACAAAGAGAACTACATAACGTTTCAGCCAAATATTGTTCTATCATCTGCAAGATGTTAATTTTTTAACAAGCAGTTCAACATTTTCACAAGACTAGCAAAGAAATGTATATTGATATTTGGAAAAACCACCCAAAATGGTCTAAGTTGACAAAAGAATGAGTAGCTGATTCAATCATAAAATCTCTATGCAAAAGCTTTAAAGGTTTGTTAAGATGCCTCTATTATTTTTTTATACCGTTTGTTGTTATTGTGTCTCGTTTACCAGGGCACATTCTACTTGATTGGTTACATTCAAAGAACTTTCTAACTTTTTTCTTTATTTCCATTGCTTTGAATTTCTGTTTTGGTCGAACTGTCTGTCGTTGTTCTTTCTAACTTAATAACTTAACCTTTCCAGCTGACCTGTACTTTCTCACTAGATCGCCGGTAAGAATTTTACGTACATATGCTGTCTTTCTTTTTATTAAGGTTTTTTAGGTTTGATGATATTTGAGAAACTAATACTTCGTGGAGCAATAGTTTCATTTTCACTTCCTGCGAGAAGGAACGGTTTTGTAGTAAATTGTTTAGAATTAGGTGATGACGTCGAATTTCCTATTAATGACTTTTTCAGTCTGTAATTAGATTTGTAATTAGATCGTTTTCTTTGAATTTTTGAAAACTCATTCTTCAATCTAGAAATGGTTCGATAAGCAGCTGTCCTGTCTTTCCTTATTTTTTTCTGCCAACACTTCGTCTCCTGGTGCGAGGCCTTTAATCTACAATACTTGTATGCGGACTCTGAGGAGGTGTAATTTTTTCCAGAAAACAAGGTTCTTCAATTTGCCGTGTTAGGAGACTTTCAGTCCACATAGCCGTTTTAAATTTTTATCGCGTCCGAATAAATCGGAAATGCTTTTAATTTTTCCCAGTTGCACCCTTCTTTACCATCTTTCCCGTTCTTTTTCTTTAGCCTTTTCGCATGATTCAGTATTATTTCTAATCCTTATCCTCCGAAGACGTTGTAAGTCTGTACTTTCTGGAACTTTCAGTCCACATATCCTTTTTAGATTTTTTATCGCGTCTGGATAAATCGGAAATGCTGTTAATTTTTACCACTTACACCATTCTTTACCATCTCTCCCGTTCTTTTCATTTAGCCTGTTCGTTTGTTTTAGTATTATTCCTAATCCTTATTCTCCGAAGACGTAATTCTGTTTTTCTCTGTCGCTGTTGATTTCTGTACTTCTTTTGCGCTATTATAAGTTTTTGTTATGAACGAATAAGTTCAAAGGTAAATATGTAATCAAAAATTATTATTAATTTTATTAAAAAAATAAAAAGTTCACCTCGAGTAGGATTTGTGCTAGTACAAAAGTAAGATCATGCACATGTTTCATAAACAAAATGTATAAGTTTATGCAAAGAATAGGTCCTCACTCTATTAACACCAACTCCGAAGCGACCCATCAACTCGAAAACTTAAACAAGATACGGTGTTGATTGCTTCGGAATTGATGGTTTTCACATAAATTTAAATAAAACATGCCGACACAAACTTACCTATCGATCCAACAGAATCTGATTATAATAAATAACTATTTAATTTTGAAGGTCTCGGTGTTGATTACACAAAAACATACGTATACACTTTCCGGACGTCAAAGAGCTTCCAACATAAAACAATTTGGGTACACTGTCTCAAGTAGTTTGAAGTAGACTAAACATTACTTGCAAGATCTTGATATTATTAAGTAGAGGGGGTGAATAAGTAGTCCAGCTACTTAGAATTTGTTGCTTGCGTCGGTCTTGATATACAGTTCAGGATGCAAATCTTATGGCGCTATAAATTTTTTGTTTTTGAGTTCTCAATACGAAAAACTCCCTATAAAGAAATAATGCTACTCTTTATGTTTGTTGAAATAACCTTCAACTGTTTACGATTGTGTTGGTAAATAACTGTTGTTTGCGCACAACCTGACCTAGTTGCCTGCCTAGGTGTTCTTTCAAAAATATCCATTAACTAAAACCTTTTATCGTCAGAAAGTGGTGCACTAGATTAGTACGGTATCTAAGCATCATGTAGTCAGGTCGTTTCATTGATAATATTCTAAGGGTCTTCAAAAATTACAGCTACATAAATTGTCCCGTTTTCATGGATCAACCCATACATACCGTTTTCAATGTATAATAAGATAATAACGGTTACAATCTTTAAGTAGTATAGGAAAATAGTTTCTCTGTTAGGTCTGTTATTACGTTGTAATATTGGTTTTAGGAATGATACGTCGGGTATATGGAAAAGATTTGGCCGCATTAACAATTGAATTATTTGGTAGTCATTATGCTGTATAAAATCTAAATGTTAAAATTTAAAAAGCGTGAATAGTTAAATAATTAGGAATTTTGTAATTTGTAAATAGTCATCTGTGGGAGAAAGAAAAAAAAACAATCACTAGATTTTATCAAAAATACAGGTTTCGGTAATGTATAGTTGGATAAAACAGGGATCTGATTCTAATTAAATGTATTGCCACAATAAAGGCACATTTGAAATGTTTATATGTATATGTCAACTTTCGGTCACCTTTGGGTGATAAGTTCTCTTTGCTACGACCGTCTTGAGCTAGAGCTGTAAAATTTGTTAAAGGAGTGAATTATGACAAATTACAGCATTTTTAAAGGTTACCTTGGTTAAAGGATCGTGCTATAATCACTCGGTAGGCAGTAATATTAGTTATGGGTATTTTGAATGTGATATTCTGTCAGCACCCAAAGTATGGGGACTATAACTCTGACAATTATAGAGAAGCAGCGGCTTCACCCGAAAACCCATAGAAGAAGGGTTTTTCTTTACGGCGTAATTTTTGTATCTGGTGAATTTTTTCCTTGTAGGTGTAATTTTCGTATATGGTGTACTTTGCCTTTACGGTGTAATTTTTGTATATGGTGAATTTTTACTTTATGGTTTGGTTTTTATTGTTACATTACACGTTTAATTTTATGATTTTCGTGTGCAGTCGTCGTGTAAATTTTACGCTTTGTAGTTTACTGTTTCATTGTACATAGTATAGAATAAGTGACGTAATCTGCACAATTCATATGTTGTAAATTGGGAATTGGGAAATGAGTGGAGATTATTGCAGTAACGAATGAGTAGTAGTTCGAAGAACCATAACCATCGGTGTGCAAATTTGGAGTGGGCGATCTTCGGCTGTGAATACAAGTTAGTGACCGTAATCGTTGGGAATACATTATTGCATTGGATATCGGAAATAAGTAACATCGTCTATACGCTACAAGTAGAAATAGGATGTACAATTACGAACCATTAGTTAAATAAATACTCACTAACCGTTTAGTTAGTTGTCCGTTGGATAGACAATGGTTAGTAATTATTGTTTTAGTATTAACGAAATTACCAAAATTCGTATATCACTTCGGTAGTCCTCATTGTTGAAGTTATTTGTTATACCTCCACCAGCATTTATTACAGCAACAAAAATTGCACACTCTGTCTCTCTGTCTCTCGGCCCCTCTGCCTCTCTGTCTCTCTGTTTACCTGTTTCTCTATTTCTCTGTCCCTCTGTCTCTCTGTCTCTCAGTCACTCGGTCTCTAAACCTCCCTGCTTCTCTGTCTCTCTGTCTCTCTGTCTCTCTATCTCTCTGTCTCTCTGCCTCACTGTATCTCTGTCTCCTGTCTCTCTATCTCACTGTCTCTGTGTCTCTGTGTCTCCCTGTCTCTCTGTCTCTGTCTCTCTGTCTCTCTGTCTCTCTGTCTCTCTGTCTCTCTGTCTCTCTGTCTCTCTGTCTCTCTGTCTCTCTGTCCCTCTGTCCCTCTGTCCCTCTGTCCCTCTGTCCCTCTGTCCCTCTGTCCCTCTGTCCCTCTGTCCCTCTGTCCCTCTGTCCCTCTGTCCCTCTGTCCCTCTGTCCATCTGTCCCTCTGTCTCTTTGTATCTGTCTCTCTGTCCCTCTGCATCTCTGTCTTTCCGTCTCTCTGTCTCTCTGTCTCTCTGTTTCTCTGTCTCTCTGCCTCTCTGTCTTCCTGTCTCTTTGTCTCTCTGGCTCCCTGTCTCTCTGTCTCTCTTCCTCTCTGTCTTTCTGTCTGTCTGTCTCTCTGTCCCTCTGTCTCTCTGTCTCCCTGCCTCTATGTCTCTCTATCTCTCTATCTCTCCGTCTGTCTATCTCTATGTCTCTCTGTCTCTCTGTTTCACTGTGTCTCTGTCACTCTGTCTCTCTGTCTCTCCGTCTCTCTGTCTCTCTGTCTCTCTGTCTCTCTGTCTCTCTGTCTCTCTGTCTCTCTGTCTCTCTGTCTCTCTGTCTCTCTGTCTCTCTGTCTCTCTGTCTCTCTGTCTCTCTGTCTCTCTGTCTCTCTGTCTCTCTGTCTCTCTGTCTCTCTGTCTCTCTGTCTCTCTGTCTCTCTGTCTCTCTGTCTCTGTCTCTCTGTCTCTCTGTCTCTGTCTCCCTGTCTCTCTGTCTCTCTCTCTCTGTCCTCTGCTCTCTGTCTTCCTGTCTCTCTGTCTCTCTGTCTCTCTGTCTCTCTGTCTCTGCCCCTCTGTCTTCTGTCTCTCTGTCTCTCTGCTCTCTGTCTCTCTGTCTCTCTTCTCCCTGTCTTCCTCTGTCTTCTGTCTCTGTCCTTTCTCTCCCCTGCCTCTTGTCTCTCTTCTCTTCTCTCTCTGTCTTCTCGTCTCTCGTCTCTCTGTTTCCTGTTCTCTGCCTCTGTCTCTGTCTCTCGTCTCTCTGTCCTGTCTCTCTGTCCTGTCTTCTCTCTCTGTCTCTGTCTCTCTGTCTCTCTCTGTCTCTCTCTCTGTCTTCTCTCTCTGCCTTCTCTCTCTGTCTCTCTCTTCCTCTTCTTCTTCCTCTGTCTCTGTCTCTGTCCTCTGTCCTTCTCTGTCTCTGTCCTCTCTCTCTTCTCTGTCTCTCTCTCTGTCCTCTGTTCTCTGTCTCTCGTCTCTCTGCTCTCTGTCTCCTGTCTCTGTTCTGCACTCCCTGTCTCTCTCTCCTCTCTTCTCTCTTCTCTGTCTCTGTCCCTGTCTCTCTGCTCTCTCTCTCTGTCTCTCTCTTCTCTGTCTCTCTGCTCTCGTCTCTCGTCTCTCGTCTCCTGTCTCTCGTCTCCGTCTCTCTTCTCGTCTCTGCCTCTCTCTGTCTCCGCTCTCTCTCGTCTCTCGTCTCTCTGTCTCTGTCTTCTTCTCTCTCGCCCTCTTCCTCTGTCTCTGTCCTCTGTCCTCTGCCCTCGTCTCTGTCCTCTGTCTCTCTGTCCTCTCTCTGTCCTCTGTCTCTTTTCTGTCTCTGTCCTGTCTCTCTTCGTCTCTCTGTCTCTCTGTCTCTTCTCTGTCTTCTCTCTGTCTCTGTCTCTGTCTCTTCTCTGTCTCTGTCTCTCTTCCTCTGTCTTTCTTCTGTCTGTCTCTCGCCCTCTGCCCTCTCCTGTCTCTTTCTCTCTCTCTCTTCTCTCTGTCTTCTCTGTCTCTGCTCTCTGTTCTGTTCTCTCCTCTGCCTCTGTCTCTCGTCTCTGTCTCTTCTCCTGTCTCTGTTGTCTCTCTGTCTCTCTGTCTCTCTCTCTCTCTCTGTCTCTCGTCTCTCGCTCTCTGTCTCCTCCCCCTCCTCTCCTTCTTCCCCCTCTCTGTCTCTCTGCCTCTCTGTCTCTCTGTCTCTCTGTCTCTCTGCTCTCTGCTCTCTGTCTCTCTGTCTCCTGTCTCTCTGTCTCTCTGTCTCTCTGTCTCTCTGTCTCTCTGTCTCTGCTCTGCCCTCTGTCCTCTGTCTCCTGTCTCTCTGTCTCTCTGTCTCTCTGTCTCTCTGTCTGTCTGTCTCTCTGCCCCTCTGTCCCTCTGTCTCTCTGTCTCCTCTGTCCTCTGCCCTCAGTCTCTCTGTCTCTCTGTCTCTCTGTCTCTCTGTCCCTCTGTCTCTCTGTCTATCTGTCTCTCTGTCTCCTCTGCATCTCTGTCTTCTCTGTCTCTCTGTCTCTCTGTCTCTCTGTTTCTCTGTCTCTCTGTCTCTCTGTCTTCTCTGTCTCTCTTGTCTCTCTGTCTCCTGTCTCTCTGTCTCTCTGTCTCTCTGTCTTTCTGTCTATCTGTCTCTCTGTCTCTCTGTCTCTCTCCTCTCTGTCTCTCTTTCTCTATCTCTCCTGTCTATCTCTGTCTCTCTGTCTCTCTGTCTCTCTGTATCTCTGTCCTCTGTCTCTCTGTCTCTCCGTCTCTCTGTCTCTCTGTCTCTCTGTCTCTCTGTCTCTCTGTCTCTCTGTCTCTGTCTCTCTGTCTCTCTGTCTCTCTGTCTCTCTGTCTCTCTGTCTCTCTGTCTCTCTGTCTCTCTGTCTCTCTGTCTCTCTGTATCTCTGTCTCTCTGTCTCTCTGTCTCTCTGTCTCTCTGTCTCTCTGTCTCTCTGTCTCTGTCCTCTGTCTCTCTGTCTCTGTCCTCTGTCCTCTCTCTCTGTCTCTGTTCTGTCTCTCTGTCTCTCTGTCTCTCTGTCTCTCTGTTCTCTGTCTCTCTGTCTCCCTGCTCTCTGTCTCTCCTCTGCCTCTCTGTCTCTCTGTTTCTCTGTTCTCTGTCCTCTGTCTCTCCTGTCTCCCGTCTCTCGTCTCCCTCCTTCTCTGCCTCTCTGTCTCTCTGTCTCTCTCTCCTGTCTCTCTGTCTCCCTGTCTTCTGTCTCCTGTCTTCTGTCTCTGTCTCTCTCGTCTCTCTGTCTCTCTGTCTCTCTGTCTCTCTGCTCTCAGTCTCTCTGCTCTCTGTCTCTCTGTCTCTCTGTCCTCTTCCCTCTCCCTCTCCCTCTCCTCTCCTCTCCCTCTCCCTCTCTCCTCTCCCTCTCCCTCTCCTCTCCCTCTCCTCTCCTCTCCTCTCCCTCCCTCTCCCTCTCCCTCTCCCTCTCCTCTCCCTCTCCTCTCCTCTCCCTCTCCCTCTCCTCTCCTTCTCCTCTCCTCCCTTCCCTCTCCTCTCCTCTCTCTCTCTCCTCCTCTCCTGCTCTCCCTCTCTGTCCCTCTCTCTCCCTCTCTCTCCCTCTCCTCTTGTCCTCTCCTGTCCTCTCTCTCCTCTCTCTCCTTCTGTCCTCTCCTGTCCTCTCCTCTCCCTCGTCCTCTCCTCTCTCCTCTCTCCGTCCTCTCCTCTCCCTCCTCTCTCCGTCTCTCCCCTCCCTCTCCTCTCTCCCTCTCCCTCTCCCGTCCCTCTCCGTCTCTCTCTCCTCTCTCTCTCTCTCCCTCTCTCCTCTCCTCTCCCTCTCCCTCTCCCTCTCCTCTCTCCTCTCTCCTCTCTCCTCTCCGTCTCTCTCTCTCCGCTCTCCTCTCCTCCGTCTCTCGTCTCCTCTCTCCTCTCTCTCTCTCCTCTTCCTCTCCTCTCTCCGCTCTCCTCTCTCCGTCTCTCTCCTCTCCCTCTCCCTCTCCTCCTCTCTCCTCTCTCCTGTCCTCTCCTCTCCTCTCTCCTCTCTCTCCTCTCCGTCTCCCTCTCCTCTCTCCGTCCCTCTCCGTCTCTCTCCGTCTCTCGCCTCTCGCCTCTCCGTCTCTCCGTCTCTCTCTCTCCTCTCTCCTCTCTCTCTCTCCCGTCTCTCCGTCTCTCGTCTCTCCTCTCCCTCCCCTCTCCTCTCCTCTCCCTCTCCTCTCCCTCTCCTCTCCTCTCCTCTCCCTCCCTCTCCTCTCCTCTCTCCTCTCCCTCTCCCTCTCCTCTCCTCTCCCTCTCCTCCCCTCTCCCTCCCTCTCCTCTCTCCCTCTCTCTCCCTCTCCTCCTCTCCCTCTCCTCCCTCTCCTCTCTCCTCTCCTCTCCTCTCTCTCTCCTCTCCCTCTCTCCTCTCCCTCTCCCTCTCCTCTCCTCTCTCCTCTCCCTCTCCTCTCCCTCTCCTCTCCCTCTCCCTCTCCTCTCCCTCTCCCTCTCTCCTCTCCTCTCTCCCTCTCCCTCTCCCTCTCCTCTCCTCTCCCTCTCTCTCCTCTCCTCTTCCTCTACTGTCTCTCCTCTCTCCTTCCTCTCTCTCTCCGTCTCTCTACGTCCTCGTCTCTCCTCTCCATCTCCTCTACTCATGTCTCTCAGCCTCCTCTCCATCCCTCCCTCTCCTCTCCTCTCCCTCCCTCTCCTCTCCTCTCTGCTCCCTGCTCCTCTCCTGCTCCCTCTCCCTCTCCCTCTCCCTCCCTCTCCCTCTCCTCTCCCTCTCCTCTCCTCTCCTCTCGCTCTCTCTCCTCTCCCTCTCCCTCTCTCCCTCTCCCTCCGCTCTCCTCTCTCCTCTCCTCTCCCTCTCCTCTCCTCTCCTCCTCTCCTCTCCCTCTCCCTCTCCTCTCTCCTCCCTCTCCCTCTCCTCTCCCTCTCTCCTCTCCCTCTCCTCTCCCTCTCCTCTCTCCCTCTCCCTCTCCCTCTCCTCTCCCTCTCCTCTCCCTCTCCCTCTCCCTCCTCTCCCTCTCCCTCTCCTCTCCCTCTCCTCTCCCTCTCCCTCTCCCTCTCTCTCCTCTCCCTCTCCTCTCCCTCTCCCTCTCCCTCTCCCTCTCCCTCTCCCTCTCCCTCTCCCTCCCTCTCCTCTCCCTCTCCCTCTCCCTCTCCCTCTCCCTCTCCTCTCCTCTCCCTCTCCCTCTCCCTCTCCCTCTCCCTCTCCTCTCCCTCTCCCTCTCCCTCTCCCTCTCCCCTCTCCCTCTCCTCCCTCTCCCTCTCCTCTCCCTCTCCCTCTCCCTCTCCCTCTCCTCTCCCTCTCCCTCTCCTCTCCCTCTCCCTCTCCTCTCCCTCTCCCTCTCCCTCTCCCTCTCCCTCTCCCTCTCCCTCTCCCTCTCCCTCTCCTCTCCCTCTCCCTCTCCCTCTCCTCTCTCCCTCTCCCTCTCCCTCTCCCTCCCTCTCCTCTCCCTCTCCCTCTCCCTCTCCTCTCCCTCTCCCTCTCCTCTCCCTCCTCCCTCTCCTCTCCCTCTCCCTCTCCCTCTCCCTCTCCCTCTCCCTCTCCTCTCCCTCTCCCTCTCCTCTCCCTCTCCCTCTCCCCTCTCCCTCTCCCTCTCCTCTCCCTCTCCCTCTCCTCTCCCTCTCCTCTCCTCTCCCTCTCTTCCTCTTCCTCTCCCTCTTCCTCTCCTCTTCCTCTCCCTCCCCTCCCCCTTTCTCTCTTTTTATTTATGTGGCTAATAAAATTAAGAGTAATTTTTAGATCATCCATATATTAAACATGTTTAATCCGCCTTAAAGATGACAAATGCGAACTCCCTCTAATGGTCGAAAGCTAACAGTGAAAAATGTCATAACCAAGGAACAAATTTAGCAAGATTTAATCAAGTTATGATGTATTTGTAAAATTATGGAGGTCTAGGAAAAGACATAGCAAAACCTAGGCATACCAAAAGCTAATATTTATATTAAGGCGTACCATTGTGTTATGAGTTGATATAAGACGATTGCAAGGTGCCAATACCTATTTAAACGGAGATTTTCTTCTTGTCTATTGAAGGTAGGATGTTTATGTATCTCAATAGCTTCACGTTGAAAATGATAATGTTAATTTGTTTGTCTTGACAGTATTTCTGTATTATCAAATTAAATGCCATGATCTAAATTCTTTAAAGCATGGTCAGTTACCGCAGATTTATCTGGTTGACCTGATCTACAAAATCTCATATGTTCTTTACATCTCGTATCAAAGCTACGTTTTGTGGTTCCGATGCATACTTGTCCCCATAAACAAGGTAACTTATACACTCTGGAAGATGATAGTTGGTTTGAATGTTCTGCAATTTTTCTTGCAAGTTTAAAAACAGCCGTAAAGCCATGATTAATTAAACATTTTTCAATTCCATTTGTAACATTAGTTATAAAAGGTGAAAAAGCAGTTCCAGTATTAAACACTGGTTTTTATTTATGTTTATGTCTATCATTAGGTGAATATCCATTAGCTTGTAACACTTTTGTTAAACATTTATGTTCATCTTTCAAATGGATCCAGTTTTATGTGTTTATTAAACTTATATTAATATCAAGCTTTTCACTTTTCAAATTTCATGAACTTGTTTCCAACATCTTGCACAATTCTGAAAGTTTGTAGTACTACTGACGAAGATAACTGTAAGTGTTATCGAAACTTTAGATTTGTATAACATAAATACAAACATACACCATTAATGAACCCATAAAGATAGGTATTTTAAAACCGATTGCACTTAAACAATATACATACACTTTGTATGAAACTATATTTACTCTTTATTTTACTGTGATGTCATATATACTACAGACGAACCTATTTTTAATTAACACGTTAGCTCTGTCCAGAAATACACATGCACTTGAGATTGATGAGATGCATTTCTAAGATTCTTTAGATAATGTGGTTTCCAGCAATTGGCTCTACTTTTAGATTGATGAGTCATGTGTTTGCGTCTAATACCTTAAAGACGTTGATGAGACATGCACTTTTAGAGTTTATTCCTTGACTAAGACGATGACTTTGAAAAAAATTGATGAGTCAAGCAAATCACACTTATTCATGATAAGAACCGGTCCTCTATTTGAACAGATGCAATCCTTCGCCTTAGTCTAGGTATAAACCAACCCTTTAGTAGACCAACACTTATTCGAGGTAAAAACCTCCTTTCAATTCTGTTATCTAGTATTTTGACCTTTTCTTCACCGTTACTCTTGGTTAATACATTGAGCTCTCACGCCTGGATAATGTCTGTTGTTTGTATAATTTCCCCCGATTAATTTCTTTCAATTATTTATTTAGTTCACGTTAAGATGTATAGGATATTGCATCATCGTAACGTTTGCTACACACATTATATAATCTCGTGTCAAAGACTTGGTTTTATTTTCAGGTAACTTTGACGAGACGGATTAGTCGTGCATTTATTCCGATAATCTCATTTACGGGATTAATTGTTAGATAGGTAATTCGTCTCTTGATAGTGATAGTTAGTCATGAGTAAACATAAAACAGGTAACACGTTACAGAGGGCGTGTTGAGTGTACAGGGTGTAGAAATAGGTGTTCTGTTTGCATACCGAAACGATACTTCTATCCTTATCTTCCCTTAGCGGAGCCGCGCTTATCTGACGAGATTTTCCTTATTTAAAATCATTTTTCCCGTTATTCCGTCTTTGCTCGGGCGTAAACCTTAGCGATTAGAATATTTTCTCTTTTGTAACTTACCTATTTGCACTTGTATATCTATGACGTCATGTACGTGAATCTGCTTTTATCGGACGTTATAACTTGCATACTGTCTAGGCATGAGTCATACACTTCTTGAAATAATTTCGTTTCCAAGAATTGGTTCTACCTTTAAATCCTGGGTTTGTTTCGCTACTAAAACCTTGAAGAGACTAATGGGTCCTGCAAGTTACACTTATCCGAGATAAGAGCCTCCTTTTGTTAAAAAATACATCCTGACCCAAGATAAGAATTTTTAGCGGAGTTGGACGCATCTGAGATAACCCTCTTTAGCAGAAAGCTTAGAGGTGAGCGAGTCCTTTTTAGAGGAGTCGCACTTACTCTAGATAAGTGCTACTTTAGATGAGAAATGCGTTCTTAGCTTATTCAACGTTAACCCTTTTTAGTGTTTATTGAAATCGCGCCAAGCTAAGGGTCCCCTTTTTTGCAAATAAACATACCTTCTGCATATCGGGTCACACCGAGATAACAACCTCCATCAGCTGAGAAACATACCCTTAGCCAAAATCAACCCTTTTGGGAAGTTACACCTATCCGAGATAAGAACCCCCTCTAGTTAAGTAAGGCACCTTCCGCCAAGATCTGAACCCTCACCTTAGCGGTTAAACAAACCATTTAGCGGAGATACACTTAGCTGAGGTAAGAACCAACCCTTTTACCGGAGGTTCACTTATCCGAAATAGAACCCTCTTAGCTGAGAAACAAACCCTACTACTTTAATATAGTAATGAACCATCCATGCTATCCGAGATTTGAACCTGACTACGCCTTAGTTTCGAAACCAACCATTTAGCTAAGAAACAAATCTTGGGCAAGATATGAACCATCGTTGCTCTTTCTACTTTTGGGTAAACTTCCTATAATGCTATCTCCCTCTTATACATGTAATTTCCCTATGTATAGTGTTTTTCGTATAAGTTCCTTTGCACGAAATAAATTTATTTAGCTAGTTCCAACAAATGATTTATATTGCCATTTCGTACCTCAATATGATTCAAAAAGAGATAGAAGCAATCTAGAACGTTAGAACTATTTACATGAAATTTACTATAGACTAGAGAACATACTTGCTATACACACGACTATTGCTGATAATTATTCGCAGAAATCTTAATTTATAACGTTTTGCAATGATAGCTGTAACAGATTTTGAAAATGTTTACAATTGAGCTTAATTTGTATTAAAGTTTATTATTTAAATTTTGGAAAAAAATTTATATTTTTTATTTTAACTCTTTTCAAACAACATAAAACACATAAGAACATTCTATTGTCGGTTAACCTCTAATTACGTTTAAGCGTTATATGATTATAATTAATTACATAAATTTGCCAGAAATGGAGGTTGTTTGTATTTAGATGCTTGTCTGTATTGTTTTTCAAATTTGTATTCTGTTATCACACAATTACTTATTACATACTATCACAGGAGGTGAGAATGGTTTTTACAATTGTGTTACTTGTGTTATATTATCAATTTTTTTTGTTTAAATTTTTCTAAATTTGTATTTATGTGTTAATTTCCGTATACTTTTTATTAACATTTTATTTAATTCTTACAAAATCTTGTCTTTATCCTGCATATAATTTGTATTAACCACAGTCTGTTCAAACTTTCCTTAATTTGCAATCCAGGGTTTTAGAAATAAATGATTTAGAAATTACATTTTGTAGGGCATGTAGAAAATATAAACAACTACATAGTTTATGTGCAAAGATTATTTTATAAACATTTTATTTTTTTAATTTCTATTCTGATTTTACACAAACAGAAAGACGTAAAAAGTGAAATCGTTGATCTGAACTTAATCAAATTGAGTACTTCAGAAATTTTTCTAAGGACTGATTTAAATTTGCCTAAGAAGCAATAGTGTTTTATGCATTAATTTTGTTCAAAAAGGTCTTGAATTTGAAATAATTCATTAAATTAATTTGTAATTGTTATATTAACTCTTGTTTTTACTTAAAAAATTTTTTTAGTGAGAAACTATAATCCCGTGCCAACTTAATACCTCTACTTTATTTTTGTATTACTATCGCAATTTCACAAATACACTGAAAACATTTTGAAAATGATCAATTTTAGGTATGCTTGGTGAAAAAGAAAGAGTATCAAACAAAGCATCGAATGACATGAATATCATTGGGGTGCCATTTAAAAAAAAATATAAAAAATTAGAAAAACAATTGAATATCTCTAAAACCAAAGGAGATAGACTAATACAGTTTAGTATCAAATCAAAGCGTATTTTATGGGCTTTCCAAAAATATAATAATATACAGGGTGTTTCATTAAAAATATATGTTTAGTTTGCTCCAACAACATGAAACACCCTGTATGATCAAAAATATTTTTAAAGTGTAGTACCTATTGATATCTACCCGTGGTCCAAAAATCATTTCTGCACCCCCTCTTCGTTTGGCCACCCTGTATAATCTATTTACAAATGCATATGTATAGCCAAGATTCTGTTTCGAAGTTTTTTAATTTGTATTCGTGTGTTGTATAAATTCTATATAACCATTTTTATTAACAACACATTGTTTAAATCTTATAAAGAACAATATAATTCTGTATTCAGTTTTTATGTAATTTTATTACCTGAAGAGTTATTTATTGTAGCAATTTTTATTATCAACACTATCAACTCTATTAAAGGACTGACGAGTCGTATGATGAAACACATGAAACAAGTTTGTATTATGTAATTATTTTTATTAACGGTTTTTGCATTGAAATTTACAAACGCATTACAATTTCACTTAGTTATTTTTATCATCTCTGATGTAAAAGCTGAAGCTCTTAAAAAATTATTTATTTATTTATTATTGATTCCTTACTTGTATGCAATTGTATATTTTTAAGTATGAAAATTGCACGTATTATGCGCGAAAAAAAGGGGAACATACATAAATGGCGTTAAAAACAAAGTGAAAGAATAACAGCAAAGTTATCAAGATCTAAGCCCGTAAGTTAAATATTTGGATGAAGAATGAATGAAAAGGTATTTTGGAGCATTGTTGAGTTATTCTGATGAAAATGGTACACTTCGTCAGAAGTGAACCAACCAAGAAAACTCAGACTGATTTGGTGCAGATACCGATGAAAATGATGTTGTGTTGCAAGGAGGTCATGTACAAGTAGGAGCAGAAAATGGTGATGAAATAAAGTAAGTTGATCATGAACAACTAGAAAAGCAAGAACACGAAGGAGATCCTGAGAATAAATCATTGGACTACTGTATAAATGACTAATTTTACAAAGAATCTGCCACGTTTCCAAAACAATCAACATATTTGTTTATCATTGAACAGAAAATCAGTAGCAAAGTATGAAGATTGTACGTAACTGCCATACTCAAAAAGGTCCAGGTTTATTAATATATTATATCGCGTTAAACGTATGCGAATCTTTGGTATTTAAATATCTATAGAGATAAGTAATAATAACCATACTAATATTCATCCATGACGAGTAACTATTACTGTAATTCATCGCCTTAAGTCGTTTTTAGGACACACATTTTGATGATGAAGACAAAACTACTGCAACACGGTACACACTAAACACAATTTTAAGTCTGATGTACACACTTGCTGAGAATTTAACAAAGAGATATAGTGTGTCTTTTTGAGTTAGAACTATATTTACGCGGGGTATATTAACTGATACTGGCAAAGCTTGAGATAAACGTGGACAAAAGGGAAGCGAATGGAATTGACTCTGTATTAAATAAATATACTCTTAAACGCAATGTGGCTGCAATGGAACACACGGTAGTCAGCTATATCAACAAACGCCGGACATACAAATAGCTATTTACCTTTTTTCTGATTACATGATT
This sequence comes from Vesta saturnalis, assembly GCA_036346205.1. NCBI lineage: Eukaryota > Metazoa > Arthropoda > Insecta > Coleoptera > Lampyridae > Vesta > Vesta saturnalis. The sequence goes on from JARFJB010001506.1 coordinate 2,872,432, forward strand.
GATACATCGCGTATGGCTTCGCATCTAATTAATAACAAAATAAAAAATTCAAAATGATCAAGGGGTCACGTACCCCTTCTAGACCAACGAATTTTCTGTAGACAAATTTCTTGAACATAGTACGACGCTTTCCTATAGTTAGAGAACACCAAATCTTTTAAAATCACAGCATTCAATAAAAAAAAACAATCAAAACTGTATCAAGTAACATTAACATTAATTCGGTAGTAGGTTTTTTTACTCACCTGTTATACAGTTCAAAATTGAAGAAAACGTACTCTCCCTTTTCCATCATCTTTAGACTTTCCGCTTCCAATAAAATTTTTCTTGTGTTCTCATGACTTGTGCATAACAAAATTACTAAAACAAACTTGTTAGCTAGAAAAAATTTTATTTTTCTTATTCTACATTAGAAAATGAAAAAATTTCTGAATAAATAATAAAACTGAAAGAAATAAAATATGAATTTACCTACTTCCATATTTTGTACCAACTTCCTTTTCCAAATATTCTTTATAAGACAAACCCAATAACATCAGATCTCCATCAGAGTGAAAAGGCTTATTTACCGCTTCTTGGCTCACTTCAATAACACTTGTCATAAGTAACTGACATGCACGAAGACCGCCAACTTCATTTTGATCAAGTTTTTCATACATTAAAGAGATTTTTTGCCAATTGTATCTAGAAAAAATATATAAAGAGTAAAATAATAAGTTCAATAAATAGAAAATTACTTTTCATAAAATTTCATAAAAAATTCTGCAAATGATCGGTAATCAACTAGTCCTGAGTTAATCAACATGTAGTATTCGTCAGAACAAATGTTCTTCTGCCTTGTGAAATCAAAAACAAAACCACCAGGTGTTATTACAGGCATTCCATATGTTCCCAAGATCTTTGCCACTCTTCCAAGACTTGCTATAATTATAAACAAAAAACGGTAAGCACAGAAAGCTGACTAATTAAATTTAAATTTTAAGCTAACAATTATACCTTTTACACTATCTCTGTAAAGTATACCACATGTTAATCTATGTTACTTTACTTTACTTTACAAAAGTGGTTCTTTTTAATTGATTGACATTTTATCGAAAATGTGTGGTAACACTGTTGGCAGCGTCTAGTTTTATAATTATTTTCGTAAAGTTAAAGATCCTGGATTACGTTTTCCAAATTAATTAAAGGTAAATTCCTAATTTCGATTGCTACGTTGAGAATTATTGTGTATTTGATTTTATACGAAAGGTTAGTAAGTTTTTAATGTACCATATTTTAGATGAGGAAAACAAATGATCAAAGCTTTAATTGAAATATACGCTAAACCTACGCAGGAGTAGCTTAAAGCAGGTTTGAACTCAAATGGAAGATTATTTGTGAGTGAAATCTATAAAAGAATCTATTTCTGTGTATTTTGTTCATTATAAAGGCTAATTTAGTATCGCTAATATACAGGGTGACCCTAAATTGCATAGCCAAAAGGATAATGAAGATTATTTAGGTGAAAATAATCCGGTTTAACTAAACTCCAAAAGCTGATAATAACGAAGCTACAGGGTGTCAAAGTTGAAAAAATAAATCACATTTTCTTTCATATCTTTCCACTGCTTTGAGCTAATTTTATAAAATTCCTTATATGGGGATTTCTTGGGATGAGAAATTCAAATTGATCATCGATTTCAGTGTATTTCCTAGAGGGCGCTACAAGCGATCATTAGGACATGTTTAAACCGCTACAACTCTTTTGTGCTACATTGTAGGCCCTTTTGGTATGGGATAGTAGTTTTCCCTACCTGTTCTGCTTAAAAAAGGTATACCTTGTTGATATCGCTCAGAGCACCGCTTTCCGAGAAAAACGCACCTAAAGCTCATGATGCATGCAAATTATCCAAAAGTATCCAATTAACTTATTTGACTATCCTATTTTTTTTCCGCAATAACATTTAGTTTTAATTATTTTTAATTAATTTTGAATCTTTTTTCTCTCGTGAAAAAATTAGATAAGACGAGCGGTTTAGCCAGGAAAAAATATTTTCTAATGCATTGCACAATTGCGCCAGCGCTTTTAGTCGCCTTTACTTTTTAGTTACCACATCGACAGTTGATTTTATTTATCAAACGTTAGTTTTTTCTGCCGCTTTTCCGTTGATAAAGATCAATAATTAGAGTTCACAGTTTCACTAATTCTGAAATGGTGGATATGCTTTTAGTCTATGGACTTTACCATTACGACGGTCGAAGTAGTATACGAATTTATAGGGTAAAATAGCCTTTCCGTAGAACTCCAAATTGGCACACTTTTGCTAATATCGAATGACGTCTCCGTGAAAATGGCAAGTTTCAACCATACCGTGTAAATTCTAGGCACTGGCGAACCATAAGGACGGTGGGAATAAAAGAAGAGATTTTGGACGATGTTCAAATAAATCCAAAGACCAGCACATGACGTGTAGGATTGCAATTGGGAATTTTGAAATTATCAGTTCATACAGTTTTTCAGGAGCAATTATTGCACCCCTTTCATATTCGAAAAATCCAAAACATATTACCCATACATCCTGATCAACATTTAGCTGTCTGTCCATTTAATATTCTTAGCAGAATCGAAAATCCAAATTTTAATAAAAAAAATTTGTTCGCGGACGAAGCTACTTTTACTAGATGCGGTATTTTCAATGTTCATAATGAACATGTTTATGCTGTTGAAAACCCTCATGAAACGAGAGTATCTCATTATCAGCATCAATTTCAAGTAAATATTTGGGCTAGAATTGTAGACACTTTTATTATTGGTCCCTTTGTACTGCCAAATCGGCTGAATGGAGATAGGTACTTGAACCTTTAATACAAAATTTACCTATTTTATAGGAAGATTTTCCCTTACTCCTTCGCCGTGACCTTTGGTTTATGCATGATGGCGCACCTCCTCATTTTACTTTAAATGTAAGACAAATTTAAATGAGGTATACCCACAGAGCTGAATTGGAAGAGGAGGTGACGCACCTGTGAACTGGCCGGCTTGATCACCGGCCTTAACACCCTGCGATTTTTTTTGGGGGTGCCTTGAACTTAAAAGTTTATGCATCCCCAGTTAATACGCAAGAGGAATTGTTGGCAAGAATAATTCATGAAGCCAATTTATTGGAGAATGGTCCTGTAGTATTGTCCAGAGTACAATGTGATTTTTTAACATTTGTTGAATTAGCAAATAAAATACCTTCCAGAAAAGTCCATCAAATGCACTTGTTAACCCTCCACTGCATACTGTTGTAAATTTACAACATTTGATATTTTTCCCTATAACATACACTGTATATAAAAATAACCCGCAGTTAGCATACTGTTGTAACTCTACAGCGTACCGGTAAAGTATATAGTCCAAACGCAAATTTATAGATGGTGCTCTAGAGGTATTTTACTCTAAATAAGGTATTGTGTTTTTATGTGTCGTCGAGCTCGAACATGTTTATGAATTTTGAGGTTAAAGTGTGAGCAATCAGTGTATTTGCTTGAACTAAAAATAAATTTGTGTTCGTATAGGGTAAGTAGAACTTATTTTTCTTATATACATTTGATATTTTTGTGAAACATAGATGTTATCCGTATTATTTATTTGTGGTTTGCTACAACATCATGCAAATACAAAATCATTTTTAGATGGCGTCTATATATAGGAACCAACGTTTTCTTACCGATAAGGAGTTTGAATATATTCTAGAAAATTTATCAGAGAGTGGAAATGGGTTTGATTTCGATGACGACGACAGTTTTTCCGACCCCGATTTTCTGCCAGATGACTTAAAGACGAGTAATATAATTTCAACCTATGAAAATATTCAAGAAAACCCCAAGAATCAGGACAATGACGAAGTCGCCCCTACAACTTCGAAGAAAACCTCCAAAAATGACTATAAAGGTACATAGCCATTTACATATCTAATAATAGATACTTGTCTGTTTGAAAGAAATTGATTTACCTATATTGTTTTATTTGTTTGATAGAACTTATTTTGTGTATCTTCTTATAGATATTATTTGTAAAAACAAGCACTTAGTCCTCAACGAGCAACTTCTTCAATTTCAAGGCGATACCTCATTTTCCCAAAATGTCGTGGATCTTGAAAGCCCCTATGATTTTTTTAGTTATTTGTTTACTGATGATATTTTCGATAAAATTGTGGAGGAATAAAACCTATATGCTATCCAAAAGGACCCTAGTAAACCACTGAATATAACCAAAAACGAAATCAAACAATTTCTTGGAGTAAATTTGTGCATGTCTCTTGTGCATTTACCAAACGGCCGCGCTTATTGGTCTGAAGATTTGGGATTTGAAAAAATAAAAGAGAGGATGTCCGTAAGCAGATATGAAAAAATCAGGCGGTACTTACATTTTAACGATAATGAAAGACATTTACCGTGTGAAAGTCCGGATCACGATCGCCTGCATAAACTAAGACCCTTCATTGATTGTTTGAATAGAAATTTTTGCAAGGATATACCAATTGAACCATTTTTATCAGTAGATGAACAAATATGTTCTATCAAAGCGCGTCATCATTTGAAGCAATACTTGCCTAATAAGCCACATAAATGGGGGTTTAAATATTTTGTTATTTGCGGGGTGTCGGGTTATGCCTATAACTTTGAGATGTATTCTGTCCAGGAAAATGCTGAAAAAAACCTACTTGTAAATGAATTAGAACTTGGTGCTTCGGAGAACGTAGTCGTAAGACTAGCTAGAGTAATTCCAAAGAATGTAAATCACAGAATTTATTTCGACAATTATTATACTTCACTGCCACTATTAATATACTTAGCTAGACAAGAAATCCATAGTTTAGGCACAGTTCGTCGGAACCGAGTCCCAAACTGCAAATTACTAGACGAAAAGTCAATGAAGAAAGAATAACGCAATAAAAGCTATGAAATAGTAGCATCCTGTGATGGAGTAGATATTTCTGGAGTCGTGTGGGAGGACAATAAAATTGTAACCCTTTTATCAACTTTCGCGGGAGAAAATTCTATTGAAACTGTGGAGCGATATGACAGACAACAGAAGAAACATGTAAACATAAATTGCCCCTTTGTAATTAGGGAATATATTCGTCATATGGGCGGGGTGGATAGTAATTTGGGCGAAGTAAGAAATGGTACTTCAGACTCTTTTACCGCCTATTGGACCTAACAGTGGCAAACAGCTGGATTTTATATAAAAGAGTGCAACAACACAAAGGCAATGCTGGCAAATGTCTGACACAAGCGAAATTTAAATGTATTTTAGCAGCGACTTTATGTTCAATAGGACAAACAAACATTGCAATCAAGCGTGGAAGACCCTCAATGGAAGATGTAGAGCAAATGATTCAACTTAAGAAAAAAAGAGGGCCAGCAGTAGATATTCCCGTGAAAGAAGTTCGCACTGATGGTAGTAATCATTGGCCAGTATGGACAGAAAAACAAATGCGATGTAAATTTCCCGACTGTAAGGGTTATTCCCAGGTAAAGTGTGAAAAATGTGGAGCCTCTCTATGTTTTACCAAGAAGAAAAATTGTTTCAAAAATTTTCACAATTAGTTTACATATGTTTCTAATGGAGCTATTTTTACAATTTTTGTATAATGTTGTAATTTTAAAACAGAAAGTTTTTGTTTTTTGCACAAAGTTGTAAATTTACAACAGTTTCTTTTTGAAAAAATAAACGTCAAAAAACGTATATAGAATTTTTTTTATATTTTTTCCACCTATTAGATACCCCAATAAGCATCATATATTTTATTTAAAAAAAAATAAAAATTCATGCAGAGAAGGGTTAAAACAAAATCTACATAACATAATTTTATTTTTTTAATTTTTATTTAACTTTTGGTTGACAATAATGCAATTTAATTGTTTAGCTTTGTTCTTCATTTTGTTAATTACTGTTTTTGTTTTTACTTCAATAGTTATTGTTCTTGAAAAACTTCATTCTTCTTTACTTTTTTCAATAAATCGGCTTCATGAATGATTCTTATTATTATTATGAATTATTATTATACATATGGATAATTTGCATGCATCATGACCTTTAGATGCGTTTTTCTCGGAAACTGGTATACCTTTTTTAAGCAGAAAAGGTAGGGAAAACTATTATTCTATACCAAAAGGGCCTACAGTGTAGCACAAAAAAGTTGTAGCAGTTTAAACATGTCCTAATGGTCGCTTGTAGCGCCCTCTAGGAAATACACCGAAATCGATAATAAATTTGAGTTTCTCATCCCAAGAAACCCCCATACATGAAATTTTATAAAATTATCTCAAAGCAGTCGAAAGATATGAAAGAAAATGTGATTTGCTTTTTCAAGTTTGACATCCTGTAGCTTCGTTATTATCAACTTTTGGACTAAGACAAGTTTAGTTAAAGCGGCTTATTTTCAAGTAAGTAATCATCATTCTCCTTTTGGCCATGCAATTTAGGGACACCATGTATATTACGTAAATGAATATAGGTAATTTACGCTTTATGGGAGAGGTCCTCAGGAACTAAAGGTTACGCATATTTGTAAGATACAAAAATGTTTTCTGGTCTTTTTGAGTTTAAGACAGTCAAGTCTTAAATTACATTATTTTAGCAACAAAATTTGAGTATAAAGTAGACATGTTTATATATCAGTTATAGCGCATTTTCTATGCATATTTGATATACACTTAAGTTAAATTTTACATATTTGGTAAAGTGACATTTTTTAGTTATCCTATTCTGTTGCCTGTATGAATTATCAATGAACAGTAGATATTATTATCAAAACTGTTAACGTTGTATTATTGTGAAAAGTTCTACTTTCAAATTAAACTAGAACGGGAAACGTTTAAATAGGTAAGGGGAAGTAAAATTTCATTTATTTTATTTAACAACTTAACGTCAATAAATCAGTCTACGTTTTAATCATTTTTTTATTTTGGAAGCGTTGCCACAGAATTTCATTGAGGGTGAAGTACCTTCCAAGTAGGGGTTTCAATCCCGGGATTCGGGATCCCAGGATCCCGGGTTTATTCACCGTCAATCCCGGGATTGACGGGATTACAAAAAACCCAAATCTACCAATTTTTATGTATCTAACAGATATTAATTTACGGTAATAAATAAAAATCTGTAAATCGTTGTTTCAATTATTATTTTATATTTTTCTTAAGTAAACGTGAACTAAAATTATTAGTTTTTCTCTGCTGTAGATCTCTCAGGTGATTGTGTTTGTGTACGTGAGTTACACTCGCACCTCGCAAGTCGCACCGTCGCACTGGCCTACACGGTCCCATGCATGACTCATCGCCAGGCCAGTTGGCGCCGCGCTCCCACTGTGTTATCACAATATTTTCCCGAAACGCACTCGCACATTCGCGCACGGACTGATTTCCGCAGCCGCTACGCTTTTGCTTCGATATTCGCTTCGTTCAGTTCATTCCCACAATCCCACGGTACGGTAGTCTGACAGACAGGCAATCTTTATTTTCAGTTTCTTTTTTTAAATATTATTACTGTTAGTTCTTCTCCAATGTTCACTAAGTAAACAACAGTGTACAGCTGGTTAGATTCGGTATTCCTCTATTATATACAGTATTTGTTGGGTTTTTTTCCTAGTGATTGGCTGAATATTTGTACAGGATTGTTTTTACCAAGTTAGTTATCAAGTGATTAAGTATTATGAATTTTATAATGGAAGAGAAAAATGTTTTCATCTTACACAAAAAAGACTCTGATTCGTCATCAGTTTGGCACCATTTTCTTACCTTCATTGACGGGAAAAGTGCGCAGTGCAAAGTTTGCAAAGCAGTATTAAAGACATTAGGTGGATCAACAAAAGCACTGCATACTCATTCGTCAAGTAGACATAATAAGAAAGTTCTGAAAGACGACCCCTTCCCTTATAGGCCTTTAACCAGCGCCTCTACTCAGTCTGATACGAAACCTGAGGATAAGAATAAAAGGAAAATTGAATACTATTTTAGCAGTGGAAAAGAAGCATTAGATGTTGTTTTAGCTCTCATGTCAGCGTTGGATGGTTTACCATTTAGCGTTTTTATAACCTCACAAGACCTGAGAACGCTTCTTATTGCGAAGAGTTATAAGGACTTACCATCATCAGAAGTTACAATTCGGAATAGAGTAGTGAGGTATAGTAATGAGATCAAGAATGAAGTTAGAAAGATAATTGATGAATGTAAGATCTGTGGTGAGAGGTTCAGTTTATCGTTTGATGAGTGGACATCGACTAGCAACAAACGTTACATGAATGTGAACGCACATGCACTTAAACAAAATTGGTGCTTAGGTATGTTGGAAGTCAAAGGGTCTTTGACTGCGGAAGCTTGCGTGCAACACCTCAAAGAATTCCTAGAAAACTATAACCTCTCATTAGAAAAAGATATAGTCGCCATTGTCACTGATGGTCCCAATGTCGTGCTGAAAGTAGGGAAACTACTTATTACAGAACACCATCTCTGCTTTGCACATGGGATTCATTTAGCTGTGTATGACGTTCTTTATGGAAAGAAACGCGAGAAGAAAGATTCAAATGAAGTTGAGTTAAAGTTAAAGCAACTACCAGAACCAAAGCCAGAAGAGTCGTACGAGGAACAAGATCATGAAACAGATGCAGAATTTATTCATCCTTATGAAAATTTAGCATTTTTAGATGATGACAGTTCCACAGCTGTACCAGAGCTCACCAGTGAACTGAACATTAATAAAATTATATCGAAAGTCAAGAAAGTTCTTAAATTTTTCAAAAGGTCACCAACAAAAATATGTTGGAACCGAAAATGGAAAAGAGCTGTTACTTCTTTTAGACGTTAAGACTCGGTGGAATAGTCTTTTGACAATGCTGGAACGTTTTGTTGAACTCAAATAGTCTCTAATTGATCTTAATCATCCTATTACATTTATACTAAACGAAAAAGAATTTGCTTTACTTGATCACATCGTTCAAATGCTTGTTACTCCCATTAAACTGACAGTAGAAGAACTATGCAGACGTGATTCCAATTTATTCACAGCTGATGGGGCACCCAGGTTCATGATTGCACATTTGGAAACTAATTGTTCATCATCTTAGTTTCTAGACATGATTAAAACTGCGTTATTGTAGCGTGTAGCTCAAAGATGTAAAGTAGAATTGTCTGGTGTACTTAATTACCTACGGAATCCTCAAAAATAGCCAGTTGAATTGGATTCGATAAAGATATACTTTCCAGTCCCAAATCAGAAAACCTTACGTAACCAAATAAAAACTTTGATTGAAAGACTCCGTGGCCAGAACAAGACATAGGGGATGAAGGAAAAACTGAGCTCAGTGAAGATGAAAATCAACACCATCAAATAAAAAACCAAAGATATTCCCTCCTATGTTTAAAATTGTAATTCAAGAAGAGATTGAGGAGTATGCAAACTCATGATCCTGAAAGCCAAAATCAAGATCTAAATACAACAATAAAAAAAGGAATGAGCCACTACGAAAATGGCGGAGTAAGAGGACATCATTTGGAATCAGTCTACAAATATCTTTTAACATTACCACCTACAAGTGTCGAGTCTGAAAGAGCATTCTCTGCTCAGGCTACATGTGTAATATACTGAGGAGCCGGCTTGGCGACGAAACAATGTATGCATTGATATTCATTTGCAGCCACTTCCAAAAACTGAAAGTGTGAAAAACACCTTATTTTTCACGTGAAAGTGTGAAAGTTAATAAAAACTGTTCCTTATGAATTTATTTTTTTTATGTTAGGATAATTTGTTACTAGATTATATTTGTAATTATATTACTCATACAGTATTGCCCGAAATAAACAGTATTGAAACTAAGTCAGCGGTGTCTCCATGCGCGCGCTGTCATACCCAAGTTAGCTAGTGTACACCTGTTAAGTAAACCTTAAACAATTAATTAGTAGGACCTAATTTTTAAAAATGGTGTTAAGTACAGAGGAGCATTATTTTCGCTCATACGGAATCGGCCGACGTAATGGTGCAAGTCTGCTATATGTGTGTGATCAATTCACACAACGGTTTAATAAACGTTCTCCAAGTAATACTGTAATTTTAAAGGTTATTGGAAAGTTCAGAAATACGGATAAAGTATTGTGCCAACGAAAAGGAAACTCGGGGCGTCCCAGAACAGTTAACAACAACAATAACCATGAACGTGTTTTTGAGCAGATCTTAAATCCGAAAGTCAGCCAGACAAGGACAGCGTTGCAACTTGGTTTAAAAAGAACTTCCTTGAAAATAATCCTGAAGGAGCTGGTTGCATTTTCGAATGTGATTCAGGTACATCAACAATTACATCCTCAGGATTATCGCAGTAGAGAGGAATATTGCCCCAGAATTCTCGCGTTACAGTATGAAAATCCTGAATTTTTGAAAAATGTATGGTTTTCAGACGAAGCACATTTTCATTTGTCGCGGCATGTGAATCGGCGCACAAATCGATTTCTAGGCTTTGCCAGACCCGATGTGGTTCAAGAAGTTCCTTTACATAGTGCAAAATTGAGTATCTGGTGTGCAGTTTCAGGACACGGAATTATTGGTCCATACTTCATCGAAGAGAATGGTAGGCAAGTCACACTAAATCAACAGAGGTAGATACAAATTTTAACACGCTTTATCCCCGATCTACGTCAATTCTGTCGTGCACGTAATTTGGCATTTCGAGACCAATTTTTTCAGTAGGACGGGGCAACTTGCCATACTGCTGCCGCAGTTCGTCAATTTCTTCAGGGAGGTTTTCCAAGCAGATTCATTTCACGATTTACTGACTTCCCGTATCCTTCACATTCTCCAGGCCTCACATCTCCAGACTCACACATTTGGGGCATAGCTAAAAATGCCGTTTTCAAAAGGAGACCACAAACCATCGATGAATTAAAGGATACCGTTAGAGCCTTCTTCGCAGACCTGAGACAACCCTTATTCTATAGCATGACGAGAAACTTAGTACATCGTTATGAAGTCTGTCCTGAACGAGGAGGTGCACATTTAGACATGTAATAAAGTGTCAATAATATGTATTTCTTAAATAAATAAAACAATTACAAGTTCAGTACTGTTCAGTACATGTAATAAAGTGTCAATAATATGTATTTATTAAATAAATAAAACAATTACAAGCTCAGTACTGTTTATTTTGGGCAATACTGTATTATTTGTGGGAATTTATGAAAACTACCAACTTAATTAAAAGTTAGTAATCTAAGGTCAGTGCTATTTTTACATCAATATAAACCATTTTCTTTCAAGTACTTACTCATTTGATAAATATATAATATTTTTATGGTCAAAAACATATATCAACACATTTTTTATAAGAAGTACTTTATAGACTAAAAAATGATTTTAGTTATAAAAAATTAAAATATTTCATTTTTCTTGTAATTGTAATGATTTTTGTTTGATTAAATATATTCTTCGGATTTTTGCCTATTTTTAACCTAAATGCTTTATTCATACACAACCTTCTTCAGAGTAAGCGCCTTATTTTTTTATTAGCCACACTAAGGGTACTACTTTCAAAATATTTGGCAGTAATATGTTTCAGGACATTCTCTATACGATGGTGACATCAGATTTCCAATTGGACGAATTAGTTCAAAATGGCGACCTTCAATTTATTTTTTTTTTAATGAAATGCAATAATTTTTTTTGTTATTGAGACCCTAAGAACATCCTTTTTACGATAGTATTTCGTTTTTTCATAAAAATTCATTTCCTTCCCTATCAAAAAGCAAAGTAGTCCAAATATCAAGTAGGCACAAAAGAAACAATTAAATTTTAATCTAGTAGTCAAACGTCAATCAATGCAATTTAGTTGTCCGTGCTTGTTAATAACAATTGATAGTTTTTAAAATGACGTTACGTTATACGAGAGACGAGTTAATTGACATGCTCCTAATATTTGGAAAAGCAGATGAAGATCCTTATGAAGCAGCCAGATTGTACAAAAATAAATATCCAAACAGACGGTACCCTGAACATCGAACATTTACTAAATTATTGGAGAGAACGCGTGAAACGGGAACTGTGTATAATAAGAAACCGGTAATGAAAACCCACCTGCTTACAATGACCACAACGAAAACCAGGTAATGCTATACATTATTGAGAATCCCCATGTCAGTGCTAGGGAGACTGCAAATTTGGAGTACCTATCGCATAGTTCGGTCTGGAGGATAATAAAAAAAAATAAATTTCACCCATTCAAAATGATTCTTCACCAAGAATTAACCGAAAATGATTTTCTGTTAAGAAAACGATGGAGTTTAAACGTGTGGTATGGAATTATAGGACAGCACATTGTTGGCCAATATTTTGTAATAGACTAACTGGTGATAATTACCTCAATTTATTAGAAAATGAAATTCAAAATCATCTAAATGAACTCCCACAAAATATCAGAAATAATTTGTGGTGGTAACAAGATGGCGCTGCAGAACATTATGCACTTCCATTTAGGGAGTTTTTAAATAATCGATACGAGAACCGTTGGATTGGTCGTAGAGAACCAGTTGATTGGCCACCTAGGTCACCTGATATGTCACCACTGGACTTTTTTCTCTGGGGGGTATGTAAAATCGCAGGTGTACATCGTTGAACCAACAACTATTGAAAATATACAAAAGAGAATTCGTAATTGCATAAACGAAATTTCTTCGGAAATTATCCTTCGGTCTATTGGCTCCATTGGACGACGTTTCAATTTATGAAAAAGAAGGAAAACATTTGGAGATATTTTTGTAAACACCTAATTTTTATTTGATGTAAATTTTTTATTTTGAGTTTCAAAAAGTAGTTTAATTGTTTCTTTTGTCTACCGCTACTTGATATTTGGACAAAAATAACATCGAGTGTAAAACATTCATGCGCTACTAGATTAAAATGTTAGTTTGCTTTTTGATTGGGAAAGAAATGGATTTAAAAAAAAAACTAAATACTATCGTAAAAAGAATGCTTTTAGGATCTCAATAATAGACAAAAAATTACTGCATTCCATTTAAAAAAAAAGAAGTTGATAGTCGCCATTTTGAAATAATTCGTCCAATTGAAAATCTGATATCACCATCGTGAAAAGAATGTCCTGAAACATATTACTGCCAAGTATTTTGAAAGTAGTACCCATAGTGTGGCTAAAAAAAATAAGGCGCTTACTCTGAAACAGGCTGTATACATAGTTAAAAAAATATATTATGTAACTTATAAAAGTAGAGTTTAACTACGCAAAACTGAATTTACGTAATCCCGGGACCAGTACCGGGATCCCGGGATTTGCATCAAACAATCCCGAAATCGAAAATCAGGCACGGGATTGAAACCCCTACTTCCAAGCATTAGAGACGATGACTTTAATGTAAAGCTGGAGCTCTTATTGCGATACTTATGTACTTTGTATCTAGATAAAATCGGATGGCACCTGACAAAACTTTTGGGCACGTTGTATATATATATATATATATATATATATATATATATATATATATATATAGGGTGTCCAGAAATTGAATTTCAATGATAATTTTTAAACCGCTTCTTTCATTACTATGAAATTTAGAAACCCTAACTACCTCATAGAAAGGCATTTTTTGATACTTAACTGGAATTCATTGCCTAGTTACAAAATTCTAATCGGTGTTGCTTATCATCCTCACTAATTAATTGGTGCATTGTTATGTGGTATGGGTGGTACCTGTTTTCCCTTAATATGCACCCAACTGTGCGCGTACTACGCTCTAACATCTCACCTAATTTTCTTTGACTTGTACTCGGCTGCTCAATTACTCCTAATATAGTATTTAGAGGCGATTCTTCATTTCTAGTAGATTTGTGCCATGCATGTTTCTCATACGCAAATGCTACCAGTACGGGTAAACCGCTCGATTACAGTTATAAGAGTTCTTACTGATGAGCGTCTTCTTTGAGGGTACCACTCGCAATACAGTCTTTGTACCAATAAAAGATTTCGATTGGCTTCGCCGAAAATAAATACCATATCTATTAATTCTCCTTTTTCAAAGTGTACCGACATTTTAAATATCATGCGTATTTAAATGTAAATTGTATAAATTAAATAGTGGCTGTAAATATATATAAGTTGGTTGTTTGTGTAAGAGAAACCAGCTGTTTGAGAATAGTTTTAAAGGCAGTAGTGTTCTATGCTTATTGGAAGAAAAATTAATTGGTTTGTCAAGAAACTAATTAAAGTTCAAAGAAATTGAAACATTATTACGCCAAATCTGCATTGGAATTATTGCGAGTGTTTGTGCATATTGTGGTACGGAGAGATATACCAGATATTGGATATTACGGAAAGGGACGTTAGGAGCGCGCTTAAGGAGCGCGCGTTTAGACGCCGAGCCATTAGGCGCGGGCCCTTTTAGCCGCCATGTGGATACATTTCAGCATAGTGTGGACATACACTTTACCTCTTGCCGTGGCAAAATATGAGCGTGTTTTTCAATCGTTTTATTAAACTCGAAATGTATGTATGTATGTATGTGTGATAAAGGTTTTAATATAAAAACTAAGGCATATACCCCACAAACTACATTCTTTATTGGGAAAATTAAAAAAAACGTGGAATACAATAAGGTACTTACAAATTTAAAACATTATTTACATTTACTTTTATCTAAGGGTCCATTTGGTAATTATGAGCGAGACCTTTAAGAGAATCCTTTAAATTATTAAGATAATGATCATTAGTAATTCCCTTAACCTTTTGCTTTAAGGAATTCTTCTGATTTGACAAGCATAGGTTTTCTTTACAAGACCTTAAGTATCTATATGACATTGCCCGTATGGAACTTTTACAGCATATTTTAGTGCATAATTGTATATCAGCATACGGTTTGCAGAGTTCAGTTGTTATTAAAAAATTTTAAGGGACTTGTTTTATGCATATAGTGTGTCCACAAATTGAGATTGAGTTGGCGAGACGAAGAAACCTTTATATTTGATTTTATAGATTAAGTAATTCTTTATAAAAAAATTTGCTGATTCTAAATGTGCTAATCGCATATGAAACTATTTAAGTGCTTAACTGTACTTGTTCCGACGCCTAAAAGTTGGCGCGCCTAATGACTCGGCGTCTAAAAGCACGCGCCTAATGGAGTGCGCCTAAACGTCCTAGACCGTATATGTTAACCCCTTTATGTAAGAAATTTATTTTCTTTAGTAATGATAAAAACAATTATCGTGTGCTCATAATGACCACAAATTCATTATAATTTTACTTGATTATATAAATAATCTTGTGTGTCGGAATACGATCAATGAATTTATATGTACTTAGTTTTTATACAGCTGTGCGCACACACAAATACGTACACGCTCACACGCACACACTCACATACGCACGCACACACGCGCGCGCGTACTTGCAGACACGCACACACGCTCACACGCACACGCGCACAAATGTACACACGCACACACGCACAAACGCACACACGCACACATGCACACACGCAAACAAGCACACGCGCACACGCGCACATACGCACACAGGCAAACACGCACACCCGCACACACGTACACACTCGCACACACACCCACACACTCACACACGCACACGCGCACACACGCACACACGCACACACGCACACGCACACACGCACACACGCACACACTCACATACGCACGCACACACGCGCGCGCACTCGCAGACACGCTCACACTCACACGCGCACAAGTGTACACACGCACACACGCACAAACGCACACACGCACACACGCACACACGCACACACGCACACACGCACACACGCACACACGCACACACGCACACGCACACACGCACACGCACAGCACCACACGCACACACGCACACACGCACACACACGCCACACGCACACACGCACAACGCACACACGCACACATCACAACGCACACACGCGACGCGTGACGCAGCACACGCACACACGCACACACGCACACACGCACACACGCACAAACGCACACGCAACATGCACACACGCAAACAAGCACACAGCGCACAACGCACATACGCACACAGCACACGCAACAAGCACACGCACACGACGCACATCACGCACACACGCACACACGCACACACGCACACGCACCACGTACACATCGCCACACCACACACACGCACACACACCCACACACGACACACGCACACGCGCACAGCGCGCACACAACGCGCACACACGCACACAAGCACACACGCACACACGCACACACGCACACACGCACACACGCACACACGCACACGCACATACGCACACACACACACGCACACACTCACATACGCACGCACACAGGCGCGTGCGCGCACACGCACACACGCACACACGCACACACGCACACACGTACACACGCACACACGCACACACGCACACACGCAAACAGCACACGCGCACACGCGCACACGCGCACATGCGCACACAGGCAAACACGCACACCCGCACCCACGTACACACTCGCACACACACCCACACACTCACACACGCACACACGCACACACGCACACACGCACACACGCACACACGCACACACGCACACACGCACACACGCACACGCACACACGCACACACGCACAGCACACGCACACACGCACATACAGCACGCACACGCGCGCGCACTCGCAGACACGCTCACACGCACACGCGCACAAGTGTACAACGCACACACGCACAAACGCACACACGCACACACGCACACACGCACACTGCACACACGCACACACGCACACACGTACACAGCACACACGCAAACAAGCACACGCGCACACGCGCACATGCGCACACAGGCAAACACGCATACCCGCACACACGTACACACTCGCACACACACCCACACACTCACACACGCACACGCGCACACACGCACACACGCACACACGCACACACGCACACACGCACACACGCACACACGCACACACGCACACACGCACACACTCACATACGCACGCACACACACTTACATGTCCAGGACAACAGTTAATAAACTTATTATATTCATTTATTGGTTTGTGAGTCAATTGCGTTACAAGTACAAATAAAGAAGATGACACTATTATAGTGAGTCGGAAAACAAAAACATTGTTGATTTACATACTGGTGACATAATGTTCTAATTGTAATTAAATTGATTGTGACATACTCCTAATATATTTGACACTCAGTACACGAGCTAATTACCATAGTGTAAGTATCATCCATAAATTGAGTAATTTAATTGTTTTATTTCTGAGCTGTTAAATGATTATAATTTAACATTAAAATTTGTCATTATCACAGAATAGAAAAAGGTATGTAACATACTATTATTGGTTTGATGGTTGTGATCGACTGATGCAGTGTTTAATTTATGTAAAAGTAAACCAATATTTATAAACATAGGTCGGTGATTCAGTATATATTATTAATAAACTTAACGGGTGAAGCACAATCTTAAAAGAACCGGTTGCTTGAGGTCCCCTATTTGTATGCCGGCTACATTTACAAGTAACATTTTATTTTTGCATTTAGTTTTCAACTTTAAAGATTAATAATGATTATAAATTTAGATGAATGGGTTCATAATTAAAATAAATTTACATAAGTAATGTCGAGATAGTTCGATTCATAGTTTCACATCTGAGCCTATGAATAACTGTTATTGGAAATAGGTTTTAAACCTGCGAATATAAATTCAGGACCATTGAATTATTGTTATTGGTTAAAGTTAACAATTTATATTGAATATAAATTACAACTAAAACTAGATGATGTTGATATAGTAAAGAGCTAGCCTGGGAAATTAATTATTACAGTTTAATTTACTTTATTTTAACGAGGAGGTTGCATTACAAATTGGGCACCCATCGTATCAGAACGACTTTATGATTTTTTATTAGTACAATTTAGCATTAACATGAGGGGTAAATTAGCTAAGCGTTACATCACAAGTGTTGATTAATTAAAACATTCAATTGTACTATCTCCAGTTTCAATTTTCAGGTTTCATTTTAATAATTTAGTAAAATAACTGGCAGAAATATTATGTTGTTTAAGGCAACAAGACTAATAAAATAATAAGCTTTTACCACATTCAATCAAAATATTCAATAAAATGAAGATGTAGAAGATTTCTATTTACTTAATTAAAATATTTTTATTCTGTAAAAATATATAATCTGCGGAATAAAGCGTTAATTAGCCTTTGTACACGTATTCCTAAATGAAAACTATCAAATAAAGAAAATTTATTTTATGAAAGATTAGTTCTCCGAGAGTTTTTGAAAAAGAATCTATGTATTTATACAGATCAATCTCAACATTAAGGTTTATAATGTTTCTTTTTTTTATTCTTAGATTTTCCTTTAATTTGTCTCTTTATTATAGAGATCCTTTATTTTTTCCTTCATTTATCTCTTTGTTATAGAGACCTTTGTTTTTAGAAAGTATCGCTCATATGATATAAGGTATAAGATATGAGATATTGGTACTTTTGCTTATGCTGGAGGGTTATTATATCGTTAATTGCTAATGTTGGAATCCAGATATTGACATTAATGCGGTGTATGTAGAAAAGTTGTGTAATCATATAATGTATTGTTGTGGAACATGATTCCTATTAAGAACGCAGGTTTACTTGACTTCTTGAAATTGCACTGACCCTTATAAAACGTTTGTTACTTGTAGTAAACGTAGTGTTTTAAACGTAGGTATTTTCTTAGGCAGTATATACGTTGCAATTAAATCAGATGAAATCATGAGATACGTCTATGTGCCGAATTTAATGTTTCCTATTTAAAGTACATAGCTTTTTCGGTTCTTTAATGGTGTATATTTGTATTTATGTTATTCAAATCTAAACGTTTCGATAACACTTACAGTTATCTTCGTTAGTAGTAATGTAATCTTTTAGAATTGTTTAAGATGTTAAAACAAATTTACGAAATTTGAAAAAGTGAAAACGCTAACATGATCCTGTTATTAATATAACAATTTAGGAAAGAATAACTAGATCCTTAATAAATTGCCTTGAAGATGACAAATCAGAATATTCTATAACGGTCGAAGGCTAACAGTGAAAAATGTCACAATCAAAGAGAATTTAATCAAGTTATGATGTAAGTGTGAAGTTGTGAAAAACTTTAATTTGACGTTGATAAAAAGCATTCACAAATAGAAGCTTGACATCAATTAAAGTAGTCCAGTCAAATCTGGTAAAGAAAAGGCTTTGTTAAGAAATGTAAGTGTTATTTTACAGTGAGAACACAATGTAGTATGTTTTGTATAATTTTTAATTTTAGTTTTAATTTCAAGTAGATATGTTAGATTATACTGCTGTGGTAATTTATAGACCTCGGATTTTTAAGCACATGCTTATTTGTGTGTATTAGGTATACTGCCTTGAAAATAAAAATAAAGTCGTTTCAGACAATTTGATGGAAAATGAGCTAGTTATTTATGCTTATTCTGCTTATTTTGGTGTTTAAGTGCTTATTTATGTAAAACGTGCTTATTTGTGCTTATTTTCTGCTCGGGGATTTTTATGTTTGAACTTATATTTAAAATGTAAGCTTGTCTATTTTAAAATCTCTTCAACAATGCGTTTTTGTAAAGTTTTTAAATAAACACGACAGATACAATAAGCTACCACTCTAGAGATTAACTATGTCGTAAGCCGACGGCTTACTTGTTAAGATTTTCGAGAATTGTGTATTTTAAGTAGGCACAGATGTTTGTTTACAACTCAAGTATATTCAAAACCAAGAGTCAGCAGCGTAAACAAGTGTACAGCGCGTGATCGCCTCGTGCTTTGTAGGTGCGAAATGGTCAAGCAACCCTAAAACGTTCTATCCCTTCTACTTCAAAAACATTCTCAGTTTGAATTTTCGTATACATTCGGCAGTGACTACTTGCTGTTGCTGCTTCAATACACTTTGTAACAGCAAATGAAATTAATTCTAATTAAATTCAACTGATTACTAGATAAGTAAACTATAACTTTCGGTTATTAAAAAAACAAAAATGGGAAAGGATAAACTTCCAAAAAGTGCGCTAATTAAACAGTGGTTAAAAGACTACGACTGCTTTTCATTTGATGGTGACGTCATATTTTGTAATGTTTGCAACAAAGAAGTAAGTATCTAACGCAATTTTAATTTTAATTACATAATTTCGGTCATAAGTTTTGTTCGAATAATAAACAAATAAATTTAATATTAAGTAATAATCCATTTTTGTGTTTTCAAGGTATCAAGCAACAAAAAACATCAAATTCAACAACACGTTAACACATCTTTGCATCAGGCCAGTGTTGCTCAAAAACAATCATTAAAACAAACATTTTTAACCAATTCAACTGAGAAAAGAAATGGTTTTTCTGAAGGTTTGTGACGTGCTTTAATCGCTGCAAATATCCCGTGGAAAGCTGTTGAAATCCAATTTTTAAAACATTTTTGGAAAAATATTGTGATCGCAGTATTCCTACGGAATCAACATTAAGAAAAAACTGTCTAGACGTTTGCTATAATTCTGCCATACAGCAAATACGAGAAGACATATCAGGACATCCAATTTGGTTTTCAGTTGACGAAACTACTGATGCCGTAGGAAATTACGTTGCCAATTTTATAGTAGGCAAATTAAGCAAATTCGATTCAACAAGATCATATTTGGTATGTTCTAAAGTCTTAGAAAGAACAAATAGCAATACGGTAGCTTATTTTGTGAATTCCTGCTTAAGATTTCTATTCCCCACGGAGTTTAACGACAAAAATGTTTTACTCATGTACACAGATGCCGCAGCTTACATGGTAGCTGCAGGAAAATTACTAAAAACATTTTACCCTAACTTAGTACATGTTACGTGTCTAGCACATGGTCTTCACCGAATAGCAGAAACTATTAGGGATTCATATCTAAGTGTTAATACTTTCATTGTTGTAATTAAAAAAATATCTCTTAAAGCACCCACGCGCGTAGCTCACTATAAATCTAAATTTCCCAATTTATCATTGCCCCCAGAACCTATTATTACAAGATGGGGTACTTGGTTTTATGCAAACCATTTTAACGATATAGCAGAACTAATTAATGATTTTGACGAAACTGACGCAATTTCCATTTAAACTGCAAAACGTCTTGTGAAAGACAAGAATTTGCATAAGGATATTGTATATATCTCCAGCAACCTTTTATGCATTGCAGAAGCAATTAAAAAACTAGAAAATTCTCATCTTTCCCTTAATGATAGTTTAAATATAGTAAGAACTCTCAAAACCGAAATAGAAAGTTCAAACGGAAAAACTGCGGAAATTGTTAAAAGCAAATTTACTTTCGTTATTAATAAAAATCTTGGATACCATGCTTTGGATGTCATTGATAAAATACTATCAGGGGAAGGGAATTTTGATTCGCCCAGTAATATTCCCTTGGAACTAGTGCAGTTTCTTAAATTTGCACCGTTAACATCAGTAGAGGTTGAAAGATCATTTTCTGCCTATAAATTAATTTTCAATGAAAAGCGAAGAAGTTTTACTTCAGAAAATTTAGAAAAAGTATTAATTACGTATTGCTTTTCAAATTACCATTAATTTTTTTATGAGTTTAGTTGTTAAAAAAAACCTCGTAGTTGTTAGGGGTTAATCGTTTTATGTTTCTTTTAGAACATTAGGGCACATTGTATTTTATTTAAATATATATTGTTCCATAAATAAATACATGAACTACTTTACTGTATTTTTATTTTTTAAAAACCCATTATTGCCTTTCACTCTGGAAATAAATAACGAAATTTTTTATTGGTGCATAAGGAATGCTTATTGTTGCATATAAACGTTTATTTGTGCTTATAAATGCTTTTTTAATGCTTATTTTAACAATTTTAAAATGCATATTGAATGATTATTTCGGGAATTATTTGTGCTTAGAAATCCGAGGTCTAGTAATTTAACATATAATTGGTAAAGCATTTACTTAAAGGTCTAGGAAAAAACAAAATAAAAAACCTAGACATACCAAAAGGTAAAAGTAAAATTAACAGGTATCATTGTGTCTTTTTTAAATTATAAGATGCCAAAACATATTTAAACGGAGATTTTCTTCTTGCCGATTGGAGTTATTAGGATAGCTTCACGTTGTAAACGAACATAATAATAATATCGTTTGTCTTAACAATATTTCCATATTATCAAATTTAATGTCATGATTTAAATTATTTAACGCATGGTCAGCTACCGCAGATTTCTCTGGTTTACCTAATACTACAAAATCTCATATGTTCCTGGCGTCTCATATCAAAGCTACGTTTTGTGGTTCCAATGTATACTTTTCCAGATGAACAAGATTACTTATACACTCCGGAAGATGATAATGGGTTTAAAACGTCATAAATGTTCTTTAATTTTTCTTGTAGGTTTAAAAACGGTCCTAATTCCATGATTAATCAGGATTTTTCATATATATCCGTAGCATTAATTATAAAAGACAATAAAGCAGTACCAACGTTAATTACTGGTTTTCCTTAATGGTTATGTTTAGCAGGCGTAATAACGTTATTAATATCATTAAGTGAATATCGATTAGCTTGTAATGATTTTATTAAATATTTATATTCATCTTTCAAAAATTCAGGATCACAATTTCGTGTTGCTCGATCCAGTAAAGATTTAATTACACCAATTTTTTGGCGTGGATGGTGGTTTGATAATGTATGAAGGTATCTAATCAGTGTATGTAGGCTTTCTGTAAACCTTAAAAGATGGATTATTAGTTTTAGATATTAATATGTCAAGAAATGGTCAACGTCCATTAGTTTCCTTTTGTATGGTAAACTGGATGCTAGAATGCATACCATTTATAAAAATTAAACACTCATGTAGTGCTTTTTCTCCATGTCTCCAAATGACAAAGGTGTCATCTACTTATCTACACCAAGCTAAAGGTTTTCAGGTGCATTTTGTAACGCTAATGTTTCAAATTTTTCCATGTAAAGATTACCTATAACAGGACTAAGAGGATTGCCCATTGCTACACCATCTACGTTTTGTGGTTCCAATGTATACTTTTCCAGATGAACAAGATTACTTATACACTCCGGAAGATGATAATCGGTTTGAAACATCATAAATGTTCTTTAATTTTTCTTGTAGATTTAAAAACGGTCCTAATTCCATGATTAATCAGGATTTTTCATATATATCCGTAGCATTAATTATAAAAGGAAATAAATCAGTACCAACGTTAATCACTGGTTTTCCTTAATGGTTATGTTTAGCAGGCGTAATAAAGTTATTAATATCATTAAGTGAATATCGATTAGTTTGTAATGATTTTACTAAATATTTATATTCATCTTTCAAAAATTCAGGATCACAATTTCGTGTTGCTCGATCCAGTAAAGATTTAATTACACCAATTTTTTGGCGTGGATGGTGGTTTGATAATGTATGAAGGTATCTAATCAGTGTATGTAGGCTTTCTGTAAACCTTAAAAGATGGATTATTAGTTTTAGATATTAATACGTCAAGAAATGGTCAACGTCCATTAGTTTCCTTTTGTATGGTAAACTGGATGCTAGAATGCATACCATTTATAAAAATTAAACACTCATGTAGTGCTTCTTCTCCATGTCTCCAAATGACAAAGGTGTCATCTACTTATCTACACCAAGCTAAAGGTTTTTAGGTGCATTTTGTAACGCTAATGTTACGATGATGTTAAGATTACCTATAACAGGACTAAGAGGATTGCCCATTACTACACCAGCAGACTGTTCATAGAATGTATTATTTGATGGAAAATAAGCCGTAGTAAGACAGTGCTTTAACAGAATGGTTATATCCTCTGGTAAAATGTAATCAATATATTCAATAGTTTCTTTTAGAGGGACTTTTGTAACAAGCGAAAAACTTCAAAACTGACCATTACATCGCCCTCTTCAATTTTGAAATTATGTATATTTTCAATCAAGTCAGCAGAATTTTTAATATAATGGTGTGTTTTACCTATATGAGATTATAATAGAAATGTAAGATGTTTTACAAGATTATATGTGTAATAATGGTGAAAGTTTACATTTTTATATTACTGTTTCCTACTTTATAAACACGTCAGTTTAACTTTCATAACTTCAATTTATTGCTTAGTGGGAATACATGCAATTGATCAAAATTGAATACAAATTATTCAAAATTTACATCTAAGATTTATTTATAGTATCCGTATGCCCAAGGGTATCTCGCAGCGGTGGTGAAATATGGCAGCTAGTAGAAATTTACATTCAATGTGTTTATGTTACAATATTGCCACTAATATGATCCCACCACATTTGTATAATGAAATAAAATTAATGAAATAAAATGTTAATATTAGGCACAAAAACATCTTATCAACTTTGTATTTGAAGTTTTTAAATAATTCTTTTCATATAGCATCCCTTTACGCAATGAAAGAAACGTCAAGTTGAAAAAACGTTCTAATGTTTCGCTAATATAACTTCACCTTATGACGTATTACACATTTCAAGCAAAAGTAGATTTTTTCTTTGGTGTGTATAACGTCTATAGAGAGTTACTTTTTTTTCTCAGTGGTTACGTTAATTATGGAAGTTAAACTGACGGCTTTATAAAGTAGAAAACAATAAATTTGGCACATAGACGTATCTTATGAAACGTTTTTATGTAAGTTTATTTAGCACCTGATTTAATTGCATTAATGCAAAAATTCGTCCTGTAGCCATGACACATAGGTACCTAAAATATATTACTGTATTCCCGGAGACCTAAAAAAATTAAACGGTACAAAACAGAATGTAGTTCTTATTTATTAACTTCTTTACTGGTAGTCTTTAAAAGTTTAAATAAACCAAGGCCAAAGTGACAGTTTTCTAATCTGTGACGTAAAATTTTGTAGTATTCGACACTGTTTATTAGTGCAAATGTTGGAATGAATCAAGTTCTCAAGTATGGAAACAGACCCTTTTCATTCTTGTAGTAATACGAAAATCCAGTTTGAATGCTTGTATAGATATTAAATTTATTGCAAGTGTTTCGCCGGTTATAGTTAGTTTCAAGCCAGTAATCTCTGAAGTAATATCTAAACGTGAAAAACTGTAATATAATAAACAATAACGTTAGGCTAACCTATAAACTTGTAACGTCCACAGTACGTTCTAGTTTTTAAGATGCTACATTATAAACGTCTGTAAAAAGCTACAGTAACCTCAACATTTAACGTATTTCTTGCAGACTGGACATAGAACTTTTGAGTAACTTCTAAGGAACGTCTGTAATCCTTGAGACTCAACGTTACAATATTCTGTAAAAAATTACTATAACGTCTCGTTAACATCGTTGTGCTTAGTGGGATTGATCATTATATTAAAATATTAACATATTATCTCACCACTTCATAATCTATCCATTGATACTTCCAGAAAAGGATCCAAATTGAACCTGGCATCTAATGAACATCCTTAATACTTTCAAATGTGATGATATTATTTGCAGAAACGGAGAGTACAACAATAACGTTTGTATGAACATTCGTTTCTTTTTATTATTCTTGTAATCCGTTGACATTAAATATGCGTGTTATTCATTGGTTTGAAAACGAATTCTAGCCTATACTATTGTAAAAAAATTGCAATCAGTGTCAATTGTGCAACAGTCAGACCATTCCTGCAGCTGGTTTGAACATTTACCTTAACATTTATTATAATCTCAATGCAACCAAAATCAACCATGTAATGCCAAGAAAATAGCGCTTGAAATAATAACCTAATTTTATGCGTGCGCCTATGTGGGTGAATATAACCGCGCAATCGAAAAAAGCGTCATTATGGATAGAAAAAATTAAAACCTGTAATGACAACTTTCCTTAAATAGTCGGAAAACAAACGTACACCTGGACGCGTCACTTGGTTCCAAATTGTAAATAGAAAAAGCTCAAAGGGAAGTATTGTAATTGCATAAATTTTGTGGTATTTATATGACAGGTGCATTATTTCTTAACTTAAAATCATCGAAACAGCGGAAATTGAATCGGTTTATTTAAAATTTGTGAATATGCGTCGCGGGTCGACCTTGATCCAGCTGGTGGGACGAGATTGATATGTACCAAGCTCGCCCCGCACTTTGAAAACGAAATATGGTGCGTTATTTAATTAATGTAATTGAAGACCCTGATGCAAGAAGGGGATAAGTGCACAATTTTGGAAAAATGAGATAACTGCGGTTTTAGGTTTTGAAATGTGCTCTTTTCGTCTGGTGTTAAAGTGGGATACGTGCAGTTAATAGAAATGGAGTAATAAACGAAAAACACTTATACCCTACTGTAAACGGCTGCAATAACGGGATAAGTCAAGTGTCACCTATCCCGTTCTTACACCATATATTTCTTTCCATTTTATAGTTGGTGTACTACCCCCCACTATATCCCCTGCTGCAGTCGTGAGCCGATCCTTACCGTTGACCTGCAAATCGCGTCACGTCCGGTCTAGAGTGCTATTTTGTCAGTGCGTGTTGCAATTTGTTGTTTCAAAAATTAATCAAAATAACATATTACAATGAGTAGTAGCAGTGAAAACGACTTTAGTGAACCATATCAAAGTTCAAGTAGTGATTGTATACCATCAAACGAGAATACGTCTGACTCATCTGATCGCGAAACTCGAGAAAGGGCGGGAACTGAAGATGTTGAAGGTAATGAAGGAAATGTGCAAAAACGTGGTCGTAAAAGAATAAGAAATCCAACTAGATGGAGAAGAAACGTACAAAAAACCAGAAATGCTAGGGGTGAAGGTTATAAATCTATTTCTACGGGAAAGTTTGTACAAGCAAGAACACAAGGCGATGATTGTAAATGTGCAAGAGAATGCATTAAAAAACTTTCCGATGCAGAGAAACAAGAGATATTTTCGGCTTTTAA
Organism: Vesta saturnalis; assembly: GCA_036346205.1. Classification (NCBI taxonomy): domain Eukaryota; kingdom Metazoa; phylum Arthropoda; class Insecta; order Coleoptera; family Lampyridae; genus Vesta; species Vesta saturnalis. Next base: position 2,899,346 of record JARFJB010001506.1, read on the forward strand.
CGATCTTGCTGATCAAAATAAGCAAGATTCTTATTTATCCAGCTTGATAAAAGTTTGTTCGATTTCGAAACGCCGAAATTAGTTCAAAATTATACTTTTAAATATAAGGTAACATTAAAACTTTATACTTGAATTCTATAGGAATAATATATATTGATCAAAATTAGCTAACAGATTTGATTTTTTTGCTGTACTAACATTTTTTACTTTATTTTTCTTTTAGTTAAGAAAAAGTGCCTTTGAACTGGATGTGTGCAAAATGGCTGTTTGTCTTCTCCACGGTATAGGCAAAAAACGCCTGGAACGTATAGCAAACCACCTATCAACTAATGTAACACCCGTACAATGTAAACGAGGCCGACATTTAAAAAGGCCCAATTTCAGAACATTTAAGAAGACAAGTGGATGAGGATATTCGTAGTTTTCCAAAACGAATGTCACATTATTCACGTAACGAGAGTACTAAATATTATTTGCCGGGCGATTTAAATCTTTCAGTTATGCATAATTTGTATCTCAAAAAATTCGAACCAGATATGTATGAACTGAAGCAAGACAACCTTCCATGCAAGCCACAGATATCATAGGACTTTTATGGACGATACTTTCGGGAAAATTTCAATATAAGCTTTGGTTCAGCACGTAGACACGTGTAAAAAATGCGATTTGTTAAATAATAATATCCAAAATGCGGATTCCGAAGTAGAAAAAGGCAATTTTAAAACGCAGAAAACATTGCACTTATACGAAGCTGAATGGTTTTACACAGAGTTAAAAGAAAAAACAAAGGAGGCCGAGGAAAATGACAAAATTGATGTTTTGTGTTTTGACTTTCAGCAAAACATGCCACTCCCCAAGGTACCCTCTGGGGATGCTTTCTACTTACGTCAATTATGGGCATTTTTTATGTATGACGAAACGGTCGCAAAAAAAGGTTCAAATGATGTGTTAAGTTTTTTACACTATTATATTGATAATATTTTATACCGAGATGTGAAATTTTTGTACTTATTTAGTGACAACTGCTGTGCGCAGAACAAAAACAATACTTTAATTAGATTTTTAGCTACATTGTGTTATACAGGAAGATTTGATTCAATAACGCATCGTTTTCCTGAACCAGGGCACAGTTTTCTGCCCTGCGATAGATATTTCGGTATAATAGAGAAAAAGAAAAGAAAAGTTGATAGAGTATTTTTACCACAAGAGTACATGGACATAGTAGCGTCAGCTTCTAGAAAATTTAATGTTGTACCTGTTACACAAACCATAATTTTTGACTATGTTACACACTTACAACAATTTTTTGTTTCAAATCCCAAAGGAAATAATTATTCCCGTCAGTAGTTTTCAATTAGTACTTATCGTGTTTTTAAATACACGAGAAATTCGAATGGTATTCAATGTAGTACATCTGCTAGTACTGGCTTTTACACTAATTTTACTATAATCAAGAATAATGCTAGGCCAAATTTAAATCATCTATCAAACTGTTACCAAAGCAAACTACCTATCAAACATTTGAAGTATCAAAATGTAATGTTACTAGCCAGAGAATACGTGGGAAAAAACGAAATGCCTTTTTACGATTCTCTTACATCAGATCAAACCACAGTACCACAAGTAGACTCTGATGTAACAGAATCATATTGTCTTGATTCTGATAATGACCAGTAAAGAAAAATTGCATTTAGTTTTAATTAGTTTATTTTGTTGCACAGAGCACTACAAACTCAAATGGCACCTTTACGAAGGCATAAAAGTTAAATAAAGGAAACATGCTATTTATTTTGAGCTACCCTGTACATGATTTTTTCTTTGTTGGCCCAGAGTACTATTCTGGTTACATTTGTATATAGTTATACTATAGTATACGGTTTTATGTTTTATTATATTATTAAAATATTAGTATTCGATATTAATGTAAAAGTAGGTTGTGTGGTTATTATAGAGAAAAACAATATTTTTTTTGTATTAGTGTTCCAATAAAATAATTTGGTGTAACCTTTGTCAGTTCTTGCTTTGCTATTAATTCTTGGAAGTTTCGATAAATAATAAGCTTTCATATTCTTAAGTTTTCGTTTTGTAAGTGAGTATGTATTTTTACATGTACTGTGACCTAATAAACTGCACCGAAAGTTATTTTACCTATCCCCTTCTTGCACTATGGCAAATTTCGCAATGAAAGGAATAAACAAAACAGAAAAACACATCCCCTTCTTGCACCACAAAGATTTCTTAGCGTTTTTTATGGTGATTTACACAATTATTTTGCTCTAACTTAGGCAGAAATGTTGCATTTGTTTCTTTAAGTACTTTGAAATCTTAAAATATCAATCTCAAAAAAAAAAGTTTTTTGGCTCTCCTCTAAAATTTACAAACTGTTACTTGTCCCCTTCTTGCACCAGGGTCTTCAATTATTGTATTAGTATATATATATATATATATATATATATATATATATATATATATACATATATATATAGGGCCGATTCTGCCCTAGTTTTGGGCCGAAAGTTCAAATTTCAAAACATTTCAAGGTCACGACAAATTTTCATAGCAATTCTGAGAATCAAAGTTCATTGATCTTCTGGTTCTTGCATTGGTTAAATTTAGGCCAGCTCTCCAAGGTTAAAATTTATTGGTATCATATTACAAATAGAATCAGTCCGTGGAAACGGGAGAGTCAAATGTTCATTGACCTCTAGGTGGTTATCTATGCTAAAATGTAGGTCAACTTTAGATGGTTCTTGTATTAGCTAAGTTGAGTCAAAGTAAAATTCTTGGAAATCTAACTACTTCTAGCAAAATAAGCATTCCCAATCAATGAATGACTTGGTGCACGCTCGGTATTGTTCCACTATCCTCGAAAGCTCGATATCTCAACTTCCACCTTCAAAATCTGAAGAATCAGTTCGTAGAAACGTGAGGGGGAGAACTCTGAAGGTTAAATTGTTTGTTACATGCAGAAACGAGAAGCGGAGAGAAAAGGAAAAAAGGGGAAGGGACGCTACTCACCTGCGGATGTAAGTAAATCGCCGGCGTTAATCGGCCGGGCGGGGTCAAAAAATATCTGGTAGAGGTAAAGGCGCCAGGAGCCGCTACCAAAAAGAAGAAATGACTGTTATCCCAGCTCCTAAATAACGATGCCTGCATGAGAGGTAAGTAACCGAAGGAAAGGAGAAACTAATAGGAAAAAATAATGTGGTATAAAACAAAACCTATAATTGTTAAATCAAATAAAGAAAACATAAAAATAAAACGTGTTTCAAAATAGATCAATTCTAACAAAAAAACAATTAAATTGGAAATTAATGTCCAAAAGAGGTAATTAACAATTAAATAAAAAGTTAAATTTATAAGTATCAAAACGTATATGCGTTCGTTAATTTAAGAATTTAAAGAAAACGAAATAAAAAAACGGCAACACAAGCTTAAGCGTAGTATTTCGTATATCGTTGTAAGTAACAAAAGAAGATTTTATAGTAATTTAAAATGTAAATAAACAGGAACCTAATTAATTTTGATAGGCCTTACTAAAATAACGCAGGTTTTCTGTAACGAAAAAGTTAATATACAAAATGATAATTAAATTCGGAGTCCTAACAAAAATTGAATTTATGTAATTTAAAGAGAAAGTTAAAAAAAGTGAAAGTTAATCAATTACCAATATCAAATTAAAAGATTTAAAACATATGAAAGGTATCTAAAACTAAACTACTGTGCGCAGGTTTGTTTGATAAATTAATACGTCACAACCGCTAAGATAAAAATATGACCGATAGCTGAATACAAAACGGTAGTTGCTAAAGAACAATTTTAAACAAAAACGAATTAAAGATCTAATCAAAAAGTAAATAATGTAGTTATAAGGTAATATACTATTTTTATCAGTTTTAATTATAGAATGCAAACAAAAAGTCAAACGGAAAGGAGGAGGAAAATGGGATTTCAGATAAGGTGACAGATAAATCATACTTTAGTGAGAGCAAGGGGGTGTTCTAATAAATTTTCTTATTTTAGTACTAAGGAAAGGGGCAGAAAGGACGCGAGGTTATAGCTACTATACGTAACATGGGTGTGAATAACATGATTAAAATCGTCTGACCTTTTGTCAATTTCTAAGAGTTGATATACTACTTAACTTATTCTTCTACGAAAGATAGCAAAGATGGAATGTTTATGTAAGTTACACATACAGGTACAGATGGTATACTCTTAAACTTCGTTTAGTTATAAAATATGTAACCATAACGACAAAAATCAGAACAGAAACACCTATAAGAAGTTGGAAATTATAACGAGCCATTAGGAAAGACCACAGAAAAATCGATTCATATACTTCTAAAGATGAAAGGCGAGTTTTTCGTAATGACTGTATGAATAGTAAACTTCAAAACCGCAATATATAAAGTGACTTTATTGTGTTGACTCCTTAAAAATGAAAAGTTACAACATAATTTAAAAAACTTGTCTAATTTAAATCACTCGTTTTATGTGAAAATTAAAATTAAATTTCAAGCTTTTTTTAATAAAAATTAAACTAATATGTTTACAACATCTTATAGGAAAAAATTTTTCGCTTTAAATAATATAGGTGGATAAACTGAATTTTTTTTTATTATTTGACTTTTAATAATGAAAAGTACATCTGTGATTTTAGGAAACTGTTTTTAAAACAGATTAACTACCTACAGGCCTTACTGTATATGAATCTTTCAGGAAAATACATGAATTTAAAACATTTTTATTTGTTTAAAGACTAATATTCTTTCCTGCACATATAAATAATTTGAGGTTAATTATATTTTCAATGAAAATTTTAGTTAACGCTTTTTTACTTTTACTGCATTCACACCTTCTTTATATGTGTGATAGGGATATTAAACTACAAGCTTTTTTTTTGGATAAATAATTAAACTAATCTGTTCATAATTATCATTTAAAAATTATGCACACACACACACACTTATATATATTTATCTTAAATAATTTGAAGCTAATTATATATTTGTTTGTTTTAACTTTAAATAAAACAACTGTTAAATAGTTTCAATGTTTACATAAAAGGCTTGAGATGAATTAATAACATTTATTGCAATTAAAAGTATGCACAATAAATTCTGCAAAAACTAACCTAAAAGAATAACTTTCCTTATATACGTGGTAGGGATATTGGATGTAAAGGATTTCACTGAAATTAGATAGATTTGATGCTTAAAATCTATGATGCGCATGCAAATAATTCGAAACTAATTCTTTATATATATATATATATATATATATATATATATATATATAACATTTATTACAATTCAAAATATATACAATAAATTCTGCAAAAACTAACCTTAATAAAATTCGTTAAACTACACACTATGCATCAATGTCCTCCAATGCACGCAACACGTTATTTGTAGCTAATTATATTTTTTGACATAAAACAACCGTTAAATAGTTACAATGTTTACATAAAAACTTGAGATGAATTAAATTTATTGCAATTAAAATATGTACAATAAATTCTACAAAACTAACCTAAAAAATAACTTTCCTTATATACGTGGTAGGATATTGGATTTAAAGGATTTCACTGAATTTCATAGATTTTATGCTTAAAATGTATGATGCGCGTAAATAATTTGAAGCTAATGTGTTATATATATATATATATATATATATATATATATATATATATATATATATATATATATATATATATATATATATATATAGGTTTAACTTTAAATAAGAAAACTGTTAAATAGTTTCAATGTTTACATAAAAGACTTGAGATGAATTAGTAACATTTATTACAATTAAAAATATATACAATATATTCTGCAAAAACTAATCTAAAAAAAATGCAAGCAACGCGTTTTCAGTTTTAGCCTATTTTATGCTTTAAAATTCATTTTATATATTTTTAGAGGTTAATTAAGGTTTTATTCACTTCACCTTAACTTTCCTTATATACGTGGTAGGGATATTGGATGTAAAGGATATGACTGTAATTAGATAGATTTTATGCTTAAAATGTATGATGCGCGTACAAATAATTTGCAGCTAATTATATATTTTTTTGTTTGTTTAACTTTAAATAAAACAACTATTAAATAGTTTCAATGTTTACATAAAAGACTTGAGATGAATTAATAGCATTTATTACAATTAAAAATATGTATAATAAATTCTGTAAAAACTAACCTAAAAAAATTTCCTAAACTACACTACACACTATGTATCCATGTCCTGCAATGCACGCAACACGTTTTCAGTTTTTAGTCTATTTAATCTAATTTGCTGAAACTGTTGGTTAGTTTCAGCTAACTCAACAGTTAGTCGCTCAACGCGAGGCACTCCCAACACTTCACTGTTTCCATATTCGGTCAGAATATTACGCAACCACCTGCGAGTCTTCGACTTAAATTTATTCAATGTTGATGGACATTGAGTAAGTGGACCTGTAAGGTCCTCCTCCTCCTCCTGATACCGTTCTCAATAAATTTGTCCCCCATATTGAATGGGTCGAAGTGGAGATGGTAGTGACTCTGGTGGTGCTGGTAGTGGCTCTGGAACTGGTGTAATACTAGAAAAATAATAATAATATGTTACATAAATCAGTAAATGAGAACTCAAGTAACGTACTCACTTTTCGAAATATCGAGAAAAATCCTCATCCTCCATATCACTATCTCTGATAGAGATAACTGGAGGTGTCGGGGTTGGTGCTTTGGTGGGCTGGCGGCATGGCTACATCAAGATGTCTTGCAATATATTAGGGGTCTTTTTCATTGATAATTTTGATTTCTTAGCGGTGGAAGCCAACATAAATGAATGAGTATTCACATAAAACCTTAAGACTATATATATATATATATATATATATATATATATATATATATATATATATATATATATATATATATATAATATATATATATATATATATATATATATATATATATATATATATATATATATATATATATATATACATATATACATCTGTTAACGTTAGCGGAATTGACAAAAAGTAGAAGTGGTTACTGACCTCTGCAGGTAAAGGTGACACAGCATAAGACACGGGAAGTGTTGATGTCAGCAGGGTTAATAAACAACGCTACAAAGTGCAATGTCTGAACCGCAATGGGTTTAAATCTAAAAATAGAATTTTTAAGGTCATATATATTTGACCTTGAATGTCGGTTTATATGACTATATAAGCAGATAGAGCAGTTTTATACCAGTCAGTACATTGCACTCGTGACTAGGATTGTAATTGGAAACCTAAAGTACTTCCGTAGTTACTTCATTTTTATATATCAGTTATAATAAATAAAATATTTGCTACAAGTCCATTACTGCATAATCGGCAGTGTGTGCTTCATATTTTTTGCATTTGTTGGATACAGTTTTGAAGGTAACTGTGAGTAAGAGTATATACCAAGTAGTAGTGACATTGTTAATTTAACAAAGGTATTATTCCATTGTTGAAAACCAAACATGAATTTGTAAAGCACATCCGTATAATTAACACTAATATTAAGCTATTGCAAGACATAATTCAAAATAAAATTTATTTAGAGGCAAGTGAAAATTGCTTAAACTCAAAAGTAATTTGTCATTATTAAAGTGTTATCTTATAAGACTTAAATAGTTAAAGAACGCTTCAGAGAAAACAGGCAGTGGAATTGTCAATGCCACTAAAAAGCGTACACGAAATTATGTTGATACTCTCTAGATTCATTTTTTAATGGTAGGTTACTTACAGGAATTATAGTCAATATAGCAAACATCAAGGACCCTCTTATTTTTTTACAAAATGCATAAAATAGTTTTGAACGAAAGGTTAAAATAATTCTAAGGCAAACGATGCTAAAAGTAAATGTCCTTTTGGTCTGCAATTTTATGCACCCTACAAATCATGTTATCGAGTTGAAGACTTTTCCAATAAAAAATTATGTCATCAATATTGCGACCAATTTACGTGAGTGATGTAATGAAAATGTTTATTATAAACTACAAAAAAAATTAGAGGAGTTTTCCGAAAGGGATTCTGGTTGGGCATTACACGAAGTATCACATTTAAAGGTGAATATTATAGCCATGTTTCATTTAGAGGTGGTCTTTCAACTTACGTTAAAGTTCCCTCATTCATAGCACTAAATCATGCGGTAGTGAATGTTAAAAATGACGACGAGTATTGCTTCCTGTGGGCTGTTGTTTCAGCATTAAATCCCTCGAAACGTAATACCGGAAGAGTTCACAGTTATCCTCATTTTGAAGATGTTTTAAATTATAGTTCAATTCCCTTTCCCATTAAACTAGATGATGTAAAAAAATTTGAAAAATTAAACAAGCTCTCCATTAATTTGTTTTGCATTCGAGGGAAAAGTATATTACCATTTATATTAAGTGCAAATCAAAATAGTGTCAGCGAGGATATAAATCGTTTAGTACTTTTCGCTAATTATCAAGCTGCGGATGATATTAATACAAAAAATAATAATACTGTTTATCATTTTGCGTGGATTAAAAATATGGGAACACAAGAAATATATTTGTTATCGATGTTTGAACCACTTTTCTTCGAATCACCTTCTACAAAGACACATTACTCACTGCCATCAACTTAATCGATGCTCTGACAAGCTACCCACCGAGGCGAAATGTTTCTGTAGCTCAAAAATTTCGCATTCCATGAAAATGTGCCGTTTTTAATTTATCCAGATTTAGAAGGTATTTTAGAAAGGTGTAAAAATTTAACAGATATCGAAAGTAATACTCTATTTCACTCCAAACATATACCCTTCAGCATTGCTTACTACTTGAAGTGTTCATACAATGATTCTTTATCTCGATTTAGACTTTATAGAGGAAACGACTGCATTCAATGGTTTGTTAAAGAACTTCAAAGTATTGCACATTGGACTACCGAAATAACCAATAAAATAATTCCTATGGATAGTTTAAGCCCCACTCAGGTTGAGAAATTTGATAGCGCATAGTTTGTCACATTTGCGGAAAACCATTTACTGAATATGATATAAAAGTTAGAGATCATAACCATTTCACTGGAGCATTTCGAGGGGCATCACATCAGAATTGTAACCTAAACTATAGAGTCCCACATTCTACCAGTCGTATTTCGTAATTTGTCAGGTTATTATTGTCATTTCATCATGAGAGAATTGGCTACTGTTCCCGGTTCGATTTCACTGTTGCCCATAAACACAGAAAAATATATCTCTTTCACGAAAATAATAGAAGGCACTAAAATTAGGTTTAGATTTATTTACTCTTTCCAGTTTATGAGTAGTAGTATTGAAAAGTTGTCAGACTATTTGGAAAATAGTAAAAAATGATTACCCACGCTAATTGTAGCAATGATGAGGAATTTTCACAACTACTTTACAAAGGTGTGTTTCCTTATTAATATATTGATACTTGGGATAAATTAAGCGAGACCAGGCTACCTCCCCAGAAAGCATTTTTCAGTCATCTTACTAATGAGAGAATTAATGATGCGAGTTTTACACATGCGGTTAATGTTTGGAGCAGATTTAATATTAAATCGTTAGTGGAATACTCAGATTTGTATCTAAAAACAGACGTTCTACTTTTAGCTGACATTTTCGAAAATTTTTGACAAACTTGTTTAAGTACTTACAAACTTGATCCTTTGCACTATTATACAGCCCCCGGTTTAGCATTCGCTGCTATGCTTAAAATTGCCCAGGTAAAGTTAGAACTATTTACGGACATTGATATGCTAATGTTTATTGAAAGAGGAATTAGAGATGGTGTGGCTCAATGTTCTAATCGGTATGCTAAAGCTAACAATAAGTACATGAGAGAAAAATTTAATCCCACCTCCGAAAGTGTGTATTTAATGTACTACGACGTAAATAACTTATATGGAGCAGCCAGGTCAGAATTTAGCGATTTTTCTTTTGTAGATGAAGCTAATTTCGAAGCTTTGGATTTAATAAACCATCCTGATGATTCGTAAATTGACTATATAATCGAGTGTTATTTAGACTACCCCATAGAATTACATGAGAGTCACAGTCATCTACCATTGGCACCCGAACATATGGTTCCACCATACCTAATTCCAAAATGAAAAAATTATTACTTACATTGTATCCTAAACGTAATTATTTAATTCATTACATAAATTTGAAAGTATATTTAAAATATGGATTAAAGTTGGTAGAAGTACACCGTATATTACGTTTTAAACAGTCCCTTTGGTTAAAAAAATATATCGATTTAAATAACACCATGCGTCAGCAATCTCAAAATGAATTTGATAAAATTTTTTATAAATTAATGATTAATAATATTTTTGGGAAGCTGGTGGAAAATGCACGTAAACATAAGGATATAGGTTTAGTAACGAAATGGAAGGGTCGCTACAGTGCTCGTGATTACATAGCAAAACCAAATTTTCATAGTTGTACAATATTTGATAATGATATCCTTATCATTCAAATGAATAAGCTAGAAGTATATTTTAATAGACATATATATGCACGATTCAGTGTTTTAGACATTTCAAAAACTTTTTTATACAATTTTCATTACGGTTATACGCCACCCAAGTTTCCTAATAATGCCAAGCTCTTGTACACAGGTACGGATAGTCGCATATACGCCTTTCCAGTTCCTGATATCTACGAATGCATTAAGAAGACATTGATAAATTCGATACATCTGATTATAGTCCTGACAATATCTTCGGAATTCTATTAGTAAATAAAAGAGTCCCCGGCTTAATGAAAGATGAAAATCATGATGCAATTATGTTGGTATTTGTCGGATTTCGTGCAAAAATGTATGCTTACACTGTTGATAAAAAAGTTGTTAAAAATCAAAGGGTTCTACCCATACAAGTGTTAAACAGATCACGATAAATGATTATAAACATGTATTGCTTGATGGTAACGTAATAAGGCGATATCAACATTTGAGGAGGTCAAAGAAACATGACATGTTTACAATCAAACAGAATAAGGTAATACTTATCCTTACGACGATAAACGATTAGTAAATTTCAATTTCACTAATACTACACCTTGGGGATTTAACTTTACATAGAATTTTTTTCCTCTTCTGTTTCAGAAAACAATTTTATCATTATGAGCTGTCTTGGAAACAAATTTTAGGAAGAATTATGGTACAGTAGTGACTAAATCTATAGAAAGTACCTGAAGCGTTCTTTGATGGGAAAGCCCTCCTCTGAAAGCTATTTATTTGTACTGAATATATTACAACATATCGTTATTCCTGATGAGTGCTTTAACTGTGTGCTATAAATTCGAAGTGTACAAATGAATTTATTATTAAGACGTTATTTGAAAAAAAAATTAAATTAGACAATACCATTAAAAGTTTTATGAAATTGTGTACCGATAAGGGTTACAATTCATTAACTTTTGATGAAATAGATAAGATCCTAGACGATATGAATTTACTTGGTGACATACCGCGTAACATGTATGTATACAATTTATTATGGGTTGATGATTCAGCAAATGTTAAATCGAGCTTAGAAAATATTAGTTCTGCTTATAAAGGCACTTCATTTATTATACCTGAACGTATTGAGAAAGCAGCATATTATGCTAATTACAAGTGCCTCGATATTTTGATTGAAATATTATTATAACAAAATATCAACTATAAGTTTCAACCGTGGGAAAACGATGAGCACCACAAAATTTATTACTGGATACTAGACAACATCAATAAAGGGGAAACAAATTCAAATTCATGCTTGGGATGGACGTGTGGCCAGACTCAGAAATATGGCCATCCAGTAATTTAAGTGATTATAGAAGTACTTTAGGTTCACTTTATAAGATAATGAAATTTTAGAAAAAAACATTTTTATGTAATATTTATATTTAGAGCTAATATATTTTCTGTCCATTTTTAGTGCAAGTATATACTATAGCTTATCTAATTCTGCCTGGCGAAAAGGTTGGTTGAGCAGGGTCTAAGTAGGCCGTTTTAAAGCATTCGTTTTATAGAAGTACGAAGGCATAGGTACTGCTTTTCACTATTTCAATTTATACATCGCCGTGAATAATGCTTTTTATGTATTTTAATTAATTATTAATATTAATAATGTTATTAATAATAGTAGGTAATTAACATTTAATTCTGATTGTAATATGTTCTATGTCCAAGTTTATAATCGCGTAAGGCTGTATTTAACGCACGTTCAACAAATTTGTGTACATATAGATCTGTACAATAGAATGCGTCATTCACAAAGGCACTAGAATACGTAGAATATAGTATATAAAACCGTATAATTAGTCAGTTTTGTTTTAATTACTTTCAGTTACTGTTGAGATTTCTGACACTGATCTTCGACTCTTTATTATGTTACTGTGAATATTTTAAGGTATAACTGTGAAAATGTCAACATTAGGTAGTGGAAGGGCAGTGCACACGCAAACACGCGAAGTATGTACAATAATTTTAGTTATCTTGCATCACGATTTCCAAATGTATCGAAACAAGAAATTAAGTATGTAATATATAATAATGGTGTAAATCAATGTTTTAAAGCGTTCTCAATACAAATCGATAAAATAACTAGAGACACCAACCACTCAATAAAAGATAATGCCGTTCACTCAGTAGGTAGATTAAATCGGGCCTGGTTCATCCTTTTGATTTGCTTAATCACCAACAAATGTCTGCTTAGTTATTTCCACTTAACATCAATAACTTCAATGTAACAATAATAAAAGTTATCTCGGACGCCAAGTAATTTTTTTTTATTACGCTCGAAACAACTAAACCGAGGATACAATAAAACATTCACCAAAATGTCAAAAAAAAAGATATACAAAATATGTTTATTAAGCACTTAAATTTGAAATTATATAAAATACATCTTAAAACTAGTGTTAATAGCCTTATCCTAATAAGTCATTGGGGTATAAATACCTGTAAACCATGGATGATGTAATCTTCGTACCAATAATGCGCAATATGTCGTATTTTCAATGTTTTACGTTGTAAACCATACCAAAGTTGAATTTACTTCTTACAAATTTATATTCATTGAATTTGAATAAACCAGAATTTATTGCATTCTCTTGAAAGTTCAAATAAAAAGGTGTGATCTAAATTTAGATCTGAATTAAATGCAAATTGTAATCATAAAATAAAAGTACCCAAAAATGGTAAAAGTATAAGTATAAGTGTAAGTAGAAGGGTAAGTAGAAGTGCCTGCAAAAGCAAATGTTTCAGATTTTAATATAATACGAATTAAAGGTGTCTTACCATTAAATCAATGGCACTTTACACAAAATTTAGGTGGAAACCAAAAATGGCTTCTTGCTTAAAACAACGTACATCAAGCAAGGCTAAAAAGGACGCTCAAAGTATCAGGTGATGTAGCGATGCGCGCGAAACATGTGCAGAAAATAATTCCACGATATGGAAGTATAAACCCTTAAGAAAATATGCAACTTAAGTTACACCAATGCAAATTAAGTTTCCTACCACAAACTTATAAATCATTAATAATCAAACACCCAATTTTTTTATATTTTACAACTAAATGAACGAAGAAAGTAAAAGATTCGTTACAAGTAACGTGTTCATGATTCTTCTGGAGTATCAGTAAGAGCGATAGAATGGATTATGAAAGAACCAAAGGTCGCGGCTGCGGAAAATAATGGAAATCCAGTATTCAGTTCACCAAAAACGGGAGGAAATAAAATAGAAGTGATTTCAAGATTAAATAAACCACATACGGAATGTTGTCTACAATTTTCATAATACCGAAAGACGCCGACCTACAATTGATAATTTCCTATAAAAAATGGAAAATGAACTACAGTAGCAGCAGTGACAGTGATGATAGTTTTAGTGAAGGCGAGTGATTAATTATGTGTAAGTGAATTATTTAGTAGGATATTCATTTTTAAATGTTATTTTTTATACCTTTGTTACGTAGTAATTTATTTTATAGCTATGTTACATTGATGTATACATAAATAACGGAATAAAATGTTGTCGTGTTCAATATTCTAAATAATTGACAATTTAAATAAAAATTGTATTGCTTTTGCGTACGTCACTGAAATAGCAGCACTCACGGGCAGAGTTACCAGTGAAAAGTGTCCGCGTCGCCTGCGCGTTTTTGTCAGGCAGAATGACATAAGCTCTATTAACTTCATATAGTTCGGTACGTTCTCATGGTTACCAGAATTATAATTGAGTGTTAACTCCTTGTGATATTTGCAATGTTTGAATGAGTTGATTTTTGTTATGGGTAAAATGTTTTTTCTATTTTTTATATCCTATTGATTATAGGTTTTATCACAAGCGGCAAAACTTTTATGAAATCACAAATTTTTTTATAAAATTTTCTTTTTCGGTATTTTATATTATCTTTGAAAAATTTTATAATATAGTTAAAAAGTTTGGAATAATGTTCTACAGTTTGTATAAGAAGAATGGATTTTTTATAAAAACCATGGAAAGTTTAAGAAATTGTTAATGATTAGACCTCGGATTTCTAAGCACAAATAATTCCCGAAATAATCATTCAATATCCATTTTAAAATTGTTAAAATAAGCATTAAAAAATCATTTATAAGCACAAATAAACGTTTATATGCAACAATAAGCATTCCTTATGCACCAATAAAAAATTGCGTTATTTATTTCCAGAGTGAAAAGCAATAATGGGTTTTTAAAAAATAAAAATAACAGTAAACTAGTTCATGTATTTATTCATGGAACAATATATATTTAAATAAAATACAATGTGCCCTAATGTTCTAAAAGAAAGAAACGATTAACCCCTAACAACTACGAGGTTTTTTTTAACAACTAAACTCATAAAAAAATTAATGGTAATTTGAAAAGCAATACGTAATTAATACTTTTTCTAAATTTTCTGAAGTAAAACTTCTTCGCTTTTCATTGAAAATTAATTTATAGGCAGAAAATGATCTTTCAATCTCTACCGATGTTAACGGTGCAAATTTAAAAAACTGCACTAGTTCCAAGGGAATATTACTGGGCGAATCAAAATTCCCTTCCCCTGATAGTATTTTATCAACGATATCCAAAGTATGGTATCCAAGATTTTTATTAATAACGAAATCAAATTTGCTTTTAACAATTTCCGCAGTTTTTCCGTTTGAACTTTCTATTTCGGTTTTGAGAGTTCTTACTATATTTAAACTATCATTAAGGGAAAGATGGGAATTTTCTAGTTTTTTAATTGATTCTGAAATGCATAAAAAGTTGCTGGAGATATATACAATATCCTTATGCAAATTCTTGTCTTTCACAAGACGTTTTGCAGTTTGAATGGAAATTGCGTCACTTTCGTCAAAATCATTACTTAGTTCTGCTACATCGTTAAAATGGTTTTCATAAAAGTCTACTGCTTTTAACCAAGTACACCATCTTGTAATAATAGGTTCTGGGGGTAATGATAAATTGGGCAATTTAGATTTATAGTGAGCTACGCGCGTGGGTGCTTTAAGAAATATTTTTTTAATTACAGCAATGAAAGTATTAACGCTTGGATATGAATCCCTAATAGTTTCTGCCATTCGGTGAAGACCATGTGCTATACACGTAACATGTACTAAGTTAGGGTAAAATGTTTTCAGTAATTTTCCTGCAGCTACCATGTAAGCTGCGGCATCTGTGTACATGAGTAAAACATGTTTGTCGTTAAACTCCGTGAGGAATAGAAATCTTAAGCAAGAATTCACGAAATAAGCTACCGTATTGCTATTCGTTTTTTTCTAACACTTTAGAACATACCAAATATGATCTTGTTAAATCGAATTTGCTTAATTTGCCTACTATAAAATTGGCAACGTCATTTCCTACGGCATCAGTAGTTTCGTCAACTGAAAACCAAATTGGATGTCCTGATACGTCTTCTGGTATTTGCTGTATGGCAGAATTATAGCAAACGTCCAGATAGTTTTTTCTTAATGTTGATTCCGTAGGAATAGTGCGATCACAATATTTTTCCAAAAATGTTTTAAAAATTGGATTTTCAACAGCTTTCCACGGGATATTTGCAGCGATTAAAGCACGACACAAATCTTCAGAAAAACCATTTCTTTTCTTAGTTGAATTGGTTAAAAATGTTTGTTTTAATGATTGTTTTCGAGCAACACTGGCCTGATGCAAAGATGTTTTAACGTGTTGTTGAATTTGATGTTTTTTGTTGCTTGATACCTTGAAAACACAAAAATGCATTATTATTTAATATTAAATTTATTTGTTTATTTTTCGAACAAAACTTATAACCGAAATTATGTAATTAAGATTGCGTTAGATACTTACTTCTTTGTTGCAAACATTACAAAATATGACGTTACCATCAGATGAAAAGCAGTCGTAGTCTTTTAACCACTGTTTAATTAGCACACTTTTTGGAAGTTTGTCCTTTCCCATTTTTGTTTTTTTAATAACCGAAAGTTATAGTTTAATTATCTAGTAATCAGTTGAATTTAATTAGAATTAATTTCATTTGCTGTTACAAAGTGCATTGAAGCAGCAACAGCAAGTAGTCACTACCGAATGTATATGAAAATTCAAACTGAGAATGTTTTTGAAGTAGAAGGGACAGAAAACAACATGTTTTAGGGCTGCTTGGCCATTCGGCACCTACAAAGCACGAGGCGATCACGCGCTGTACACTTGTTTACGCTGCTAACTTTTGGTTTTGAATATACTTGATTTGTAAACAAACATCTGTGCCTACTTAAAATACACAATTCTCGAAAATCTTAACAAGTAAGCCGTCTGCTTACGACATAGTTAATCTCTGGAGTGGTAGCTTATTTTGTCTGTCGTGTTTATTTAAAAAACTTTACAAAAACGCATTGTTGAAGAGATTTTAAAATAAACAAGCTTAAATTTTAAATATAAGTTCAAACGTAAAAATCCCCGAGCAGAAAATAAGCACAAATAAGCACGTTTTACATAAATAAGCACTTAAACACCAAAATAAGCAGAATAAGCATAAATAACTTTAGCTCATTTTGCATCAAATTGTCTGAAACGACATTATTTTTATTTTCAAGGCAGTATACCTAATACACACAAATAAGCATTTGCTTTGAAATCCGAGGTCTATTAATGATACACGATTTTCATAGAAACAGCATCTTTTTCAAGAAAATTCTAAGTTGCCACAAAATTTAATTAAGTTACATATTTTTCTTTACTCCTGAAATTGAGCAATTTTTTAATTATTATAGGATTTCCTGAAAATGTAAACTTTCACCATTTTAGACATATTAAATACTTATCTTTTTTCGATTTTTTTAATGTTGTATTTGTATATTAATGTAATACAATCTAAACGTTTCGATAAGACCTACAGTTATCTTCGTCAGTAGTAATATTATCTATTAAAATTGTTAAAGATGTTGAAACAATTTTGTGAAATTTGAAAATTAAAGCATAAACATAAGCCTGCTATTAATATAACAGTTTGATAAACGTATAAAGCCAACTATGGAATATAATTTCAGTAATGAATAACTAGATCATTAAAAAAATAAATATTGTTAAACTGTCTTGAAGCCTCGAAGGCTAACGATGAAAAATGTCAACCAAATACAAATTTAACAAAATTTAATCAAATTATGATGTAGTGTAAAGTTGTGAAAAACTGAAATTGATAGAAGCATTCACAGATATAAACATGACATCAATTAAAATAATCCAGTTAATTCCAATAAAGAAGTAGTTTTGTCAATAAGTGCAAGTGTTACTTAACAATAAAACGCATAATACAGAAAGTTTTATGTAATTTTTAATTTTAATTTTAATTTCAACTGCTTATGTTAAATTATAGTGATGTGGTAATTTAACATGTAATTGGTAAAGCATTTACTTCAAGGTCTAGGAAAACACACAGCAGGATTAGAATGATGTATCATTGCTGTCATACAATTATGTCATATTTTTCCAACATACCTATATTATCTTTTCATTGTATAGCTCAGCAGTCTAAGAATAGTCACTGTTTTTAATTCTGTTGACTTTCAGTTATTAATATGTGATTCATTCGCTTTTTTATTGAATTGAAAATTAATCAATTTTTAATACAATTCACCGATATCTTACAAATGTTTCGCTATACTTTTTTGCAATTTGCACTGACGCTGTAAATATAGGTAACTTTTTAAAACTTTTATTACCTACGCAAAAGTCATTGGGATGCGCATGGCGGTTCGCGCAGTAGAAAACCAGGCTGTGTGGTGGTGATCCTTACCATAGGAATCGGTCCGGCCCTAAACACGCGAGTTACTTTTCCTTATGCAGACTCCTTGATTAGTGTCAGAGAGGGTATGGAGAGTAAATACTCATATAGGCAACCTTGAGATAAGTTTACTTCCTCCCAAAATAATAGAGGGTAGCCATAACTAACAATTAACAGATTACCGTTACTGTCCAATGTATACTTGGTTGTAAGGTGTTTACGTCTTTTTGTGAATTTGTTGAAGTATTTTTTAATTTATTTACAACTGTTAGTCTCCTTTTATGCGGTTTACCTTATGAAACTGATAACACTCAATTGAATTAATCGTACTGTCAATTTCTTGAAGTTTCAACAATGTTTTTAATCTACATTGTCATTGAATGACGTAAAAATATATTATTACTATAGTTAAACACAATTGCATCTTGCTTGAAATAAGTTACTACTTGCTTATAACTTTTATGCAATATACGTGTTAAATGCACGTAAATTGCAATTTTGAATAAAGGCACATGATCTGAAGTCGAACGATCTCAAAATAGAAGTAATATCAAAATTGAATTTTACGCGCGTGTAGAAAATACTTCCTCCCAAGTTGTATGAGGGTTCTGTTGCGTCTATCAAATTTAACATTGAGTGAGCATTCTCCCCATCCTGTATAATATTAATTTATGTATCACGGGTGTGCGGTAGTTTTAAAAGACAACCATATCCGGCGTTTGTTGCTCCTATTTTTTTATTTATTTGGTACCTTTCTAACATTAATTTGTACTAGTTTTTATTTTAATTAAGCCAAATTTAAAATTTTATTTAAGTACCATAAAATTATTTTTAGGGGAACAGTAGAAAAATCGTTAAACTTCGCATTTTCGGTACCTAGCTCTATTTGCTCTCTCTTTCATTATTCTTATAATAATTTTGCCAGCTTTTGCTCCACAAAGTACTACACACAATATTATCCCCCATCGTAATTTATGTAAAATGAAAAAATCAAGGTGAGCGTATAAAAATCTATTTAATGTATATTCATGAACATATTTCTAACAAACATAATATTTTTCATTTCTGAAACAATAGTCTAAAATCTATATATTGGTGACTTTAACCCTGATGCAAATCGTTCTCTGAAACCTTATTAAAAATTTATTTTAGCTTAAATGAACGGATTCAAACGTTACAATGAATAACTACATAATTAATTAGAATATATTAATAATACAAGCGATCCATATATTAATTAGCACATCAGTTTAATCTTTACATCTTATATTGCATACCCCACGTGGCTGACCTTGGCTTGACCTTGATGCCCACGGGGTGGGCGTATTTTTGACCTTGGGTTTGACCTTTGCGCCTGGTCTCGGGGTGACCTCGTGCGTGGCCTTGGGGCCGGCCATGAACTGGAAAAAATCGAGTTCAGGACCTCCGCCGGAAGCTTGAATAAGGGTCCTAATGCTAACTTGTAAGACAGGTATAGAAACTTGTTGTCGGGTCTGAACTCGTAATCTGAATTTATATTCTAATAAGAGGCCCTAGTCTCGTGAGACAGGTATAGATAGCGTAAGGTAAATCTAAAAATTAAATATGAATGAAAATGGTTAAACTGTATTATTGGTATCTTATAGAAGCCGGTAGTCTTTTTTTTAATTTTTTAGCAAGTATTTATACCTACTTAATATGAAGTTTAAATGTCATTCTGACA
Source organism: Vesta saturnalis (assembly GCA_036346205.1). NCBI lineage: Eukaryota > Metazoa > Arthropoda > Insecta > Coleoptera > Lampyridae > Vesta > Vesta saturnalis. The sequence goes on from JARFJB010001506.1 coordinate 2,919,334, forward strand.
CGGAGAACTGTTTTGTTTTACAGCGTGACTTTATTTTTCGTAATGAGTTTATTATACAAAAGATTGCATAATTATCCTAAAAAATGTTAAACCCAGCTTAAATATACAAACCTAATTGTCTCTAACACACGCTTATTGTAATTTTCTATTCACCTTTCGCACCAACTACAAGTTCGTTAGCGTAACCTGTATGAATTTATTTATTTATAACATGCTTTAAAATGATTTCACCTTGAGATATTTTTCTATTGCTACTTGCGCGCGAGCATTAATCTAACATAAACCGTTCGTTTATTATTATTAATCTGACTTAATATTGTACTTGACCTATCCTAACCTAAAAATTACGAGAGAGAGACGAGGGAGACGAGAGAGACGAGAGAGGCGAGACGAGACGATACCAGACGAAATGAGAAAGAGAGGGAGACCAGATGGGAGAGAGAAATTTGAACGATGAGAGATACCAGAGAGGCGAGAGGGACGTGGGAGACCAGAGAGCCGGACATGATCTGCTCCTATTACAGAAAATCATTCGCTAGTTTAAAAATACACCACTAGATGGCATCACAAAAAAGCAAATCCGCTTTTAAAAATAAAATGTAATCTAATTAGTGGAGTTTTTATCGGTTACGTTCGGATATCCACGGTTACATTCGGAAGACGGAACAGTAGAGCGGTAGGGGTCGTGGAAACGGCTTTCGTTGAAAGTATCGCATAGAAAAATTTAACGTATATGAAAAATAACCGAAAATACGTCGATTATAGAGCTTGCGGTTTTCAACTTCAGAGCTCCAACCCCGCTCCATCTAGCCTGCTATCTGAATACAACGATAACCGCCTGTATATAATTATATCCGTCATCATACATTTACTTAGATTTCACATATCGCAAAAAATATCCGACTGTGTGCCATAACTCAAAGATGTACATGTTTCGAGTAAATTTCTCACTACAGGTTTATGCGTAGTGTACGCTTCTTGTTTCTGTAACCACACTCTAATATCTTCCCTAAGGGCATGTTTATAAATCTAAGCTCCTTTTTTTTTGGCAACGGTATTTGGGATAAGACGGCTACAACGTCTGTTTCGGCGGCCCCCACTCCAAACTACCCAAAAAATAACCGATCTTATCCGAACATTGAGGAGTACGCGCGCGCACGATATCCAATGCCGGGAACATTCTCGTTTCTGGCGTTTCACTCGCTCGCTAAAGTGTAACCACCATCGAGCGGGCATTAGAGATTTTACTGACCTGTGATTATAATATACACATTCAAGATGAGGATGAAAACGATGAACTGGATGAGGTGAATGCATCTCAAATCCAAGATTATGGTGATGATTCACAGAAGAAGAGTGATGAGGTAAAGGAGAAGGACGCATCTCATCTGATGATGATAGTGACAAATTACGGTCGAAGAAGACCGATAAAAAATGTGATTAAATAAATGATGTATTGTTTTTAAAATATATCTTCAAACGCTAAGTTTACCTTCAATTTCTTTTATTAATTATATTGTTTTCCTAACGGACGTTCGAACCTGTTCTATAAATCTAAAACCATTTTTTGAGGGAGGGGAGAGAGAGAGACGAACACGATCAACATCTATTACAGAAAACAATCATTAGTCCACACACCACTAGATAGCGCCACAAACAAGCCCTAATTGGTCCTAAAAATTTACCGCTAGGTGGCGCCACCTCTATTACAGAAAGTATTCATTAGTCCATACACCACTAAATGGTGACACAGACAAATTCAAATTTTGAGCCAAGGGGCCACGACAGGAGGACGCAGACCCTAACACAAATTCCTATACCTGTCTTACAGGTTATCATTAGAAACCCCTTATTAGAATACTATTTAGCCTTAATGGGGGCACCACAAGGAGGCGCAGACCATAACACAAGTTCACTTGACTTATGAGATAGAATTAAGCCCCCTTATTAGAATACTATTCCCAGCCATGGGGGCCACGGCAAGGGGGCGCAGACCCGAGAGCTAGTTCATATATCGGTCTTATTTGATTATCATTTAAAAATTCCATAACTATGATAACATAATGCTCTTCAAACAGAACCAAATTAACTAAACTCAAATTTTTTGTTGCTAAATTATGCGTCGTATCAAAAATTGTATAGAAAATAATCGATACGTTTAAGGTCTATATCTTTTTATTTTATATCAATAAACAATTTTACGTAATTTAGATAGTTAGAATTGACGGAGTTATATAATTTACAAGGTGCCAATGGTAATTAAGTAAAAACCTGAAAGTATATTTGGTAATATTAACAATTCTTAGGACAACAACGGTAGAATATCTCAAGGTGAAATCATTTTAAATCATGTTAGAAATACATAAATTCATATAGGCAAGGTCACGCTAACGAACTTTAATTAACGCGAAAGATGAATAGAAAATTACAATAAGTGTGTATTAGAGACACTTAGGTTTGTATATTCAAACTAGGTTTAACATTTTTTAGGATAATTATGCAATCTCTTTTATAATAAACTCATTACGAAAAATCAAATCACGCTGTAAAACAAAAGGTTATCCATGTCAGAATGACATTTAAACTTAATATTAGATAGATAGAAATAGATATAAATACTTGCTAACTAAAAAAATTCCAAGGCTACCCATGTTTATAAGACATCAATAATACAATTTAACCATTTTCATTCATATTTAATTTTTAGATTTACCTTACGAGACTAGGACCTCTTATTAGTATACAAATTCAGATCAGGGGCTCAGACCCGAGAACAAGTTCCTGTATCTGTCTTACAAGCTAGCATTAGGACTGTTATTCAAGTTTCCCTCGGATGTCCTGAATTCGGTTTTTTCCGGCTCAAGGCGGGCTCCAAGGCCATGCACGATATCAAGCTCAAGACTAAGCCCCAAGGTCAAACTAAGGTCAAAAATACGTCCCCCATGCGGACGCCAAGGTCAAACCAAGGTCAGTCCCGTGGGCGACCTTGAACATTTCCAAGGTCAAATGACGTCCTCCACGTAGGCGTCATAGTCAAAACACGTCCTCCACGTGGGCGAGTAGTGAGCGGGGCTTGTGACGTTACCAAAAAAGTGGAGGGGGTGGTGTCGGTATTCTACTCCAAACCATCCTGGGCATCGTTGATACAGGATACTATTTTTATCACATATGTTACACCCGTAACTTCGTTACTTATGACCTACGTACTTGAGAATCAATGGCGTCCTATAAGGAACCGATATATCAAGTTTTAAAAATACAGGACTTCTGTAGACCGAAATAACCTACACACGAGCGCACCAATAACTGAAAAAAAGGCAAAAATGGGATTGTGATTAAATTAAGACTTTGACATTTGGTCAAGTTGCACGTGGTCACCGAAATACATAGAATCCACTTTATGCGCATCGAGTAATTGCGTTTGGTGCATGAATAACGAGATGGACATCTTTTAATCAAGATGCACGTGGCCACCAAAAATACATGGATTCAGTTCTTGGTCATCAATCTAACGCGTTTGGAAGTTTTCGAAACTAAATTGGATGCATAACAATTTTTACCGCTCTTGCTTTTGCTTTAGACGGCGAAGGCGTTCAATCGAACGGACATACAACTGCACAAAACTATAAAACTTTCACCAATATTACATATACTTAACATACTTAGATTATTGGGTTTTTTAATGGTGTATTTTTGTACTTTTGTACATTTACCGTCCTTAGTAGTAATGAAATCTTTCAGAATTGTTTAAGATGTTAAAACAAATTTATGAAATTTGAAAAAGTGAAAACGCAAATACAAATCTGCTATTAAAATAACAGTTTGATAAACGTATAAAGACAACTATGAAATACAATTTTAGTAAAGAATAACTAAATCAATAAATTAAATATTATTAAACTGTCTTGAAGCTGACAAATCAGAACACCCTTAACGCAATTTAACAAGATTTAGTCAAGTTATGAACTCGACATCAATTAAAATAATCCAGTCAAATATAACAAAAAAACCGCATTGTCGTTAATAAATGCAAGTGTAGTTTTACAGTAAAAACACAATGCAGTACTTTTTATATAACTCTTAATTTTAATTTCAGCTACATATAATAAAAAATTCAAAAAGCATATTTTAAATATAAACGAAATTAGTTCATAAATTATGATTTTGACATCTCTTGGTCAAGATCTATACCTGTCTTACGCGACTAGGGCCTCTTATTAGAATACAAATTCAGATCAGGGGCTCAGACCCGAGAACAAGTTCCTATACCTGTCTTACATGCTAGCATTAGGACCCTTATTCAAATTTCCCGCGGAGGTCCTGAACTCGATTTTTTTCCGGCGCAAGGCTGGCTCCAAGGCCACGCACGAGATTAACCCCAAGACCAAACCCCAAGGTCAAACTGATGGTCAAAAATACGTCCCTCACGTGGGCATCATGGTCAAATCGAGGTCAGCTAGGTGGGCGGCCTGGGCATTTTCCAAGGTCAAATGACGTCTTCCACGTGTGCGGTAAGGTCAAAATACGTCCTTCACGTGGGCGATCAGTGGACAGGGCTTGCGACGTCACAAAAAACGTGGAGGGGGTGTTGTCGGTATTCTACTCTAAACCATCCTGGGCATCGTTGATACTAGATACTATTCTTGTGACATACGTTACACCCGTAACTCCGTGCGTTATGACCTACGTACTTGAAAATCAATAGCATCGTATAAGGAACCTATATATCAAGTTTTAAAACTACAGTACTTCTGTAGACCGAAATAACCTGCACACGAACGCACGGATAACTAAATAAAGAATCCATTGGATATATTCATTTTGGACCAGAAATCAGCATTTGATTATCATGTTCTAAAAATCTTTAATTTTGGCACATATTTCATTGATGCGGTGAAAACCCTATATTACGATACACAATGTCATGTAAGACTAGGCTGTTCAGTAACCAGTGAAATATTAATTCAAAGAGGTATCCGTTATGGTTGTCCTTTGTCCGGTTCCTTATACTGCCTAGCCCTGAAACTATTCCTTCCCACATGCAGAGTCCTTTAGAGGCATGTCAATCTATAAAAACAACACTAACAACCATTTACTTCATTTGGTAGTGGGAGCGTACGCAGACGACGTGTCGATATTCGTTACTCACAAAGGTGACTTTCCGCTTCTTCGCAATATACACAACACATTTTCACAGCAATTAGGATCAGTAATCAACACTGAAAAGTCAGTCGGTTTTTGGACAGGAATATGGAATAATCATGAATATCGACCAAACGACTACCGTGAGCTGACGAATATATAAAAATTCTGGGAATAAAGTTTTGTGGGAACCAAAGGACTGACGCAGAGTGAGCTTGCCGGAAACTAAAATCAAAGGTTTCCACATCTTTAGAAGGATGGAAAAGGCGTGTACCATACTTATCAACGATTGTCAAAAGAAGGATAATAAGTCAGTCAGTTGCACCGAAAATATGGCATTGTACCCCTAAGTAGGGAACAACTTGGCCAACTTAAAATTATTTATAAAATTTATGTCCTCCGGGATACATTGGGTACAAGAACAAGATATACGTTTACCCATTGATTTTGGGAGAATAGGATTAGTCCACCTAATCTCAAGATCATACGCATTTCGCTTGCTAACCGTTCAAAACTAAAAGCATCTGGAAGAACCGAAATGTAAAGTGGTGCTAGGATGATCAATAATAATGGCAGACACGTATGGAGTCTCGTGGCTAAGTTCTTTATTAACCCTAAGAATGTAGGCAGTAAGAATTCTCTTTTTGCCCAATCTGTTTTTGAAACCTTTCAATTAAATAAAATATGACTAGGCAATTTTCCCAGAGGAAAGAATGATTTAAAGAAAATTCTAACGACTGATTTTCAATTTATACAAATTTGAAAATCACCATTTGTTAGTCATTGGTTTCAAAGTGCTTACAGATTTCATAAAAAACGTTGAATAGCTAGAAGAAAAGGAGCTTGCAACAAAACTAGCAGGATACAATGGTTGCCATCGGTGTGACCTACTTTACCATTATAACAGAATCAAGGACTTTTTGAGCTCCATTACCACCTTGTCATAAGGTGGCAGAAGAACTCAAACCGAGATGAAGTTAAGCTACACGAGTTTGTACAACAAAAAACAAAATGTGGAAGAAAATACGCGAACACTGCTCCAAAAGGCACTAACAGCAACGGCCTTTAAAGTAAACCAAAAACTAAAAGGAAAATGGAGGACAGACGAAATGAATTGGGAGGTCTTCTACAATAAGTTAACATTTGAGATAGAAATCATTTGCGCGCTTACAAAAAAAGATACACTTTAGCAAACGCGTTAATAACAATGGTTAGAAGTACGATTTACAAATGTATTACAGACAAACTACGACTCAACCGGGATTCTGACTACATTAAGTCGTATCAGCAAAACGTACTCATAGGAATAAACACCGATTATGCATGGTATCTAGGAAAGAAAAACATTGACGTTTTCAAGGAAAACTGGTGCATTAACAACGTACTGTGCAGCGTGACTGGTGTAGACCTAAAAATCAGCGTTTGAAACAACTTGTGACGCTACTGCCTCATCATAGGAAACATGGGAATACCAACCGCCCCCCATTCTAATACTTTGTATTCCATATAGGCAAGTGCCACGGCCGAATTTTCATCTTTTTGTTTTCTCTGCTTATGTGCATAGACCAAGCGACATTTTTGTTAATGAGTATGAGGTAAAGCGTAGTTTAAATTGATTAATATAATTAAAGTTAATAGATACTCTCTCTATAAGTACATATTTAATTAATTGTAATTAAAGTAGTAAAAGTTGCTTTGCTACTGATAACCGCTCACATTTAATCCGCCACCGTTGAAATTTAAATAAATTAATAGAACTCATATCTTTAAGAATCATTCATTTTCATAAATCATAGGTGAAGGATTTTGTTTGTCAAGGGGACCTGTGGCCTTTGTCAACTACCGTATCCGCCGTCCGTCCGAATTAACGTTGTTTTAAGTACATCTTATAGGATAAGACCCTGAATATTTTCTCTGCTGTAGCACCTGAAGCAGCCGTTTGGAAACCGCATACGTTCAGGATTGGACCCAAAGACCGCCTGAACATTATCTTATCTTTGGGCGGAGCCAGAATCCGTTTCCAACCCCTGAGCGAACAACCGTGCCACGTGTCTAACCACCACACGGCACAATACAGGAGAAATGAGTGATCTCGGCTAAAACTCAATCAAACGTTCCGAAAACCGCACAGCACTCGGATTGCATGGTTGTTTTGGAGGTATGGATAATATAGTTGGAATGAGAATTTGGTTAGAGAAGAAAGATCCGGAATAGGCGCCACAAGCTTTAACAAAAGAAGGAACAGAAAATGGGTTCTTATTCCTTGAGAAAGGGGGAGCCTGTAAAGCTTGAAACAGGAAGTAAGTAATATGAATAATAAGTAAGTGAACAATTCCCTAAATTTATTTCCTTCCTGGAATTCCCAAAAAAGGAGGCAATAAGCCAAATATTGTTGTATAGCTATATAAACATGAATAATAAACGAAATAAATTATATACAGTGTGTAAGTTATTCCCACAATTCACACCAAAAGAAAATAAAATATAAATTAAAATAAGTTTACGAGGGCAAGTCGTGGGCTTGCATTTACGCCCACAGTAATTTATAGCTTAGAATAACAAAACAAACAATACCCCTTCCGGCCGACGTAAGATCTTACGTAACTTAGCCTGAAAAGACCAATTTAATAAACTTATTAAATCAGTTACTTATAAAAAAGAAATAATCAAATAATTCAGCTTGCCTTTCGTTTAACAAAACTGAATACAAACCCCTTTTTGAATAAGTTACATAAATACAATTGAAAAATCTTATTCAGTCCCAATTTTATTTCAAGAAACAAAAAAAATAGTAATTAAGCAATTTAAAAATAGAAACAGAAATTAGTCTGAACAACCTTATCCATATTCGAGTAAAGAAAAGAATATTATATATTTGAGCTACCAAGTAATTTAAACTAGCACGAAATTTCGCGCCAACAGATTAACAGATTCAGTATTACGTCTGGTATACATAAAAAGTTACATTTGGTATACAAAACAGTTGCAGCAATGCTACTGCGCACGCCCACAGAACCAGTGGTGCAAATGTAATTATTCAAAATGGAGGTTATACGTTCATGGGTGTGGCATATAAAACCAACTTCAATAAAAGTTATTCAAAATTTTGACTGTTGATTATGCGTGAAATATTAAAAAATGGTTAATGAACATATAGCAGTTCTACATGAGAGAAATGGTATTAAAATTAGATACTGGCGGGTCTCCAACTGACACCGAACTTATACTACAGGTAAATATGTTTAACAAATACTTGTTGATATAACTAATATAAATATATTCAATTTCCTTATAGGCAACCGTAACCTGCTGAATGCAATTTACGTACGAGTCTTATTCAGAGGTAAGATGTTTGTCAAATACTTGTTAACGGAACTAAAGTAAATGTACTTCTTTTCATTGTAGAAAGCAATTTATTTAGACATGCACGAAAAAGGAAAGAGCTGACCTGTGGTTTCGAATGCTTATGCGTTTTTCAAAGCAGCCAAGCAACGGACAAGCAGTCCCCAGTATGTGAACCACAGCTAATCGCAGTTTATCAGCAACACAATCCAAACAATAAGCCAAAGAGATACAGAACGGATACTCGTGTCACATCAATCAAGACAACCAAATGTAAACATGAACTTGGATGTAATCGTAACGGTAAAGTTATATGGACACTTCAATTGATGGAAACTTAAATATATAGAAACGTAGATTTATGGAAACCCAAGTTAGTTGCTAAAACGAAAGTAAAGAATAAAAACGATGTTTATTCAGTGATAAGGTGTTACCTTTAAGATCGAATGCGAGCGGTAGTTTAAATCTCTTAAACAATTTGTTACACTTATTTCTTTGAAGAAGTAATGTGAAATTCTTTTGTGTGTGAAACCTGAAAGAGAAGTTCTAATTATAACGAGGTTCACAAGATTTAATACGGGTTACCAAAATGTGTAGGTGTAGTGAAATATTTCTATTGCATCCGCCTTAAACGGCGATTATATCACATTTATACAACAAAGCGATATTATATAGTGAAAATTTTCCATAGAAATGATGCTTAGCATCTAGTAAATAGAAACAAGAAAATTTACTAGAAACTTTCCACCCTTCTACAGCAATGGCGATTTTGAAAAGAAAGCCGTCGCCTCAAGAAACAATTTTACAGCTTCATTTGTTACTACATTTAAATATTGTCATAAGTAAGATGCAGTTATTTTAATGGTATCACCATCTAGTGGTGATTTAGCAAAGTGACAGGTACCTATAAAATGTAAGAATGTTGAAAATAACCAGAACCTACGTTCATCTGAGATATGGCGTTATAGGTATTAATTGAAGTTAAATTTTGTAAAAACGAGTAAACTTTTAAAATACAGAAGTAGATACGAGGGAGAAATAATTTACAATGTACAAGCGTACGTCATAAAAGAAAATCATATATGAAGTAGCAATTAGCTACAGTACAGGAATAATTTGTATATCATTTAATCCATTATACTCTTTAGTAAATGCCGTAAATACAGCAATTTTACCTCATTATAGAAAAGAAAATAAATACTAGTAAGCTTAAAGCACATTACTAAATGTTTAAGTCACAGATACTTATTTAAGGTCGCTTTTAGAAACAGTGCCCAGATAAAATAATACAATCGATCCTATATCGATTTTTGCATGTTACAACCGCTTATAAATTACTGTAAATAAATTTTCCAAACGTGTCTTAATTTTTGTATTGGTGCTCGTTGAGGGCAAGCTTCACATGCCACCACCGAAAACCCACTACAATAACTAATTTTAAGAAAGACGAAACTTAAGTACAAATATTTACTAAATATATTCAAATAATTCACCATTTTGTTCCAAACAAAAATAACACATTGTAACAGTCGAAATCAGAGCATTTTGTAATATTTTTGTAGAATTCGTTCAAAATGTGTCTATAACAACTCGTGTTAGATCTTAGACATTATTGAATGTGTGAATATAAACATTTTCTTTCAGATAACCCCAAAGAAAAGAATCTAATGGGGTTATATCTGGAGATCTTGCTGGCCATGAGATTGAGCCGTGTGTACCAATCGACTGGTTGTCGAATTGTCGATTTAGATATCCCAAACTACCCGCGCATTGTGAGCTGATGTGCCATCTTTCTGGAATCAACACATCTGTCTTCCAGCTAATGGTATAGCACTTATGATGTAAAATCTGAAGATATCTTTCAGCTGTTAAAGTGTCTTCATTAATTATTGGACCAGACATTAAATCCAAAATCCAGTTAATGTCTTGATTCAATCTTTAAATGTAGATATTTAGTTGGTCAGTAATGCGTGTTTTTTCGGTGAAATAAACTATTATTACAGAAATAACTTTCATGCGTCCATAAAATTTGATGGGGTGCATTCTCTTTAATTTCACACTGCCGAGTAAACCATTCGCAGAAGGTTCTCCTCCTTTCCATATCTCCTGGATGAAGGGCGTGGATAGTTTGGTATTTCAATGGGTCATATGAGTATTTCTTTAGAATTGAACGAATTGTAGATCTTGGTACACCAGTAGTATTTACAATTTGTCAAATTCATATTGATGGATTTTCAACAACTGTTAACAAAACCGTATTTTCATTTTGAGGATTATGTCCTTTTTTGCGCTTTCGAATAGGTTTCTTGAAGCATCCGTAGAGCTTTAATTTATCACACAACCTTCTGTAAACCATGTGACAAGGCTGGTTTCTTTCTGGGCACTTTTCACTATTACCGAAAGTTTCCATCAAAAACTTTCAGCACGAACACCAAGAGTACTTGTGACTGATAGAATAACTAAAGTTTTATTTCTAATATATCATAATGTGCCAGCCAGCTACGAAATTTTAATTGCAAAACTAACTATTCATAACAAACAAAAATGCGATATTAATAAAATGAAACGACTTAAAGACATGTGTGTAATAAATTGTTGAAAAGAGGAAGAAAAATGCTATCAGAATTTGATACTGAGCCTGCCACGATCCATAAGAAAAAACAAAGTTGATGTTATTTTCAAGAAAACTTGAAGATGTACAAAAATCCTAGTGTCATATTTTGATTACTCTTGAAAAAGTGCCTTAATAATGTGCTACTCTTAAAACCATATTTCTCCTATTAGCTGAGTAATTAAATAAATACCAAAATCAAAAATTTCCATTTTTTGTTAGCGTAAAGTAAGCCACAGCGAGTACATCAAATGTTTTTATCCTATTAAATTAGGCCCATAGTAAGGTAACTTTTTATCATTGGGCCAAAGTCGTAACACTTCAAATATGTGAGATACCCATGCTGAACATTTTTATCCTAGGCACGCTGTATATATATATATATATATATATATATATATATATATATATATATATATGGTACTAATTGCTCATCTCTTAGTAAGAATTTTATTCAAAAGATCAAGGACAGACTAGGGACCCCGGATGTCTATGACGGAAACAAAGATTAATAATTATAATTATCAAAATTTTAATTATATCCAATTTTTCTTAGAAAGGAAGTTCAATTTTCCGAAACGCCGTTTTTGTACTGACAGAAGTCAAAAGGAACAGCAGCAAACGCAAGACAACATCCGGAGAAGCAACAGTATAACATACTGTACTAACGGATACCTGAAATTAATCATATACATATTTATATATATATATATATATATATATAGTGTGTGTGTGTGTGTGTGTGTGTGTGTGTGTGTGGTGCGTGCGTGCGTGCGTGCGTGCGTGCGTGCGTGCGTGTGTGTGTGGGTGAGTGTGTGCGCGCTGTGTGCGTGTGTGTGGACATATAAGTAATCATATAGGGCTGATTCTGGCTCAGTTCAAGATCACTAGCCCTGTGGTGGTGAGAATCCAAAAAAATAGAATCAGTTTCTTCTTTGAAATACTCATAAAATCGCTGAGGTAATACACATTTAAAATCAGCTGTATCCATCACAATACGTTCACCATATTTAGTATTAATTACAGCCACATTCACCACTTTATACTTTTTAGATATCTCGAGAGAATTCACACATTTTTAAAGGGTTTGCAATAGGTGCTTTTGTTTAACCCTGCTAATTCCATGTTTAACAGTTACAAGGTGCTAACTGGGTGATCTCATCACACCCCGCTGCGGTTTATATAAGAAAAGTGTGTCCTTGACTTGAGTATCTATCAGTCATGTGTCAACTTGTCAAATACTCAGCTTGACCTGCTTTTAGTTTAGACAACTATTTGACCTTGACTCAATTTAGTCAATACAAGAACCATTTAAGCTTGACCTACATTTTAGCAGAGACCACAATCCGTCATCCTTCTTTCCACGAACTGATATTTTTAATATAATTGTAATATAACACCCCTAGAGGTCAATAAATTTTGACCTTGAAATGTTCACCTGGAAAAGCTCTATTTTTAAGATTTTTCACCAAAAGATGGTGAGTGGCCTTGAACTGAACCAGAACCAGCCCTGCAAGACTACTCATATGAAAAGGTGGTCTTGTGTTCATTTTGATGCCTTCAGAAACCCGATAAAATGTTGTTGGGCTCGTTTTCGGGCTTAATAACGGATCAATGCGTATGCAGTCAAAATATGATTTACAAATGTTATAAAACGTGTAAATTCACATTTTACGCCGGGCTCAATAATGGTTTGTTTATATATACGTTATATACAAATTATTTTAATATATTTTGTCGCAGAGGTCGGAAATATATACATCTCATTTAGTTAATCACATTATACACTATTGAGTCATGAGCCCACTTCGCGGCAATGGTGCGGGTTCTACGAAGAACAATATGTATATTCCAGTTAAATTTATCAATATGGTCTGCTTATAATAGTAAATCCCGTGTATGGAAGTAAGGCATTATTTTTACAGCATTTGTGCAAACAGCACGGTTTTTGTCAGAGATCAAAAGAAAAATGCGTAATTAAAATAACTTAATTAGAAGTCAGTGTTAACACATTTCTCTCACTTTTTCATTAAATATACATATAAAGAAGTTCTAATCACTACCGACTGCGTCCATAATAGTGCACAGCTTTAATTTAGAACCTGATTTGTACATTTACCTTCTACACTGTATCCTTCCTTAACTTCAAATTGCGTATAACCAATTTCACATTCAGAAGAAAAAAATTTAAATTAAGAACAATTTTAAACTAGGAGTAAATAATATTCATATAACAATAAAAGCGTGCGAGCGGGCGTGCGTGTGTGTGTGTGTTAGCATTGTATTAAGTATTACATGTGTATTTTTGAATTAATGTGATCTCCTACAAAATATATTTGACATGCATAATTATTAAGTACCGGGACTTATTTGCCTTGGAAACCTGTTAGAAGGTTAGTTCATCATTGAGTTTCAACTGAATCTTAAAATTTCCAAATAAACAATGCGCTAAATGCATTTTTACAACAAAGAAATGTAGTTGCACAATTGTTATATAAAGTAGTTTAGAGTTCATCTAAAATCCTTAATGCCATATGAAATTAAAAATTAATGAAACGTAGTCAACTGTATAAATTTTATCCTTCGGCGAGGGGTTTTAACAATTCTAATACCAATACAATGAAAAAACGATGTGTTATTTTAAAGTGAATAACAAAATTAACAAAATCATGAGCGAACTAAACATAGTAAATTATCAATTAAAAGAATTGAAAATGATCTAAAAGATTTGCTACTTAATCCAACGCGTTGTATTACATTTATTTAAGCACACATTATGTTATTGAAACTTAGTATTAACCCTTCACCGCATGAATTTTTATTTTTTTGAAAATAAAATATATGATGCTTATTGGGGTTTCTAATAGGTGGGAAAAATATTTAAAAAATTCTATTACATTTTTTGACGTTTATTTTTTCATTAGAAACATATGTAAACTAATTGTGAAAATTTTTGAAACAACTTTTCTTCTTGGTAAAACGTAGAGAGGCTCCACATTTTTCACACTTTACCTGGGAATAACCCTTACAGTCGGGAAATTTACATCGCATTTGTTTTTCTGTCCACACTGGCCAATGATTACTACCATCAGTGCGAACTTCTTTCACGGGAATATCTACTGCTGGTCCTCTTTTTGTCTTAAGTTGAAGCCTTTGCTCTACATATTCCATTGAAGGTCTTCGACGCTTGGCTGCAATGTTTGTTTATCCTATTGAACATAAAGTCGCTGCTAAAATACATTTAAATTTCGCTTGTGTCAGACATTTGCCAGCATTGCCTTTGTGTTGCTGCACTCTTTTGCATAAAATCTAGCTGTTTGCCACTGTTAGGTCCAATAGGTGGTAAAAGAGTTACCATTTCTTACTTCACTGTAAAATTTTCACTCTGCCCAAATTACTATCGAGCAGATCCACCCCGCCCATATGACGATTATATTCCCTAATTACAAAGGGGCAATTTATGTTTACATGTTTCTTCTGTTGTCTGTCATATCGCTCCACAGTTTCAATAGGATTTTCTCCCGCGAAAGTTGATAAAAGGGTTAAAATTTTATTGTACTTCCACACGACTCCAGAAATATCTACTCCATCACAGGATGCTACCATTTCATAGCTCTTACCGCGTTCTTCTTTCTCGATTCCGACGAACTGTGCCTAAACTATGGATTCCTTGTCTAGCTAAGTACACTAATAGTGGCAGTGAAGTATAATAATTGTCGAAATAAATTCTGTGATTTATATTCTTTGGAATTACTCTAGCTAGTCTTACGACTACGTTCCCCGAAGCACCAAGATCTAATTCATTTACAAGTAGGTTTATTTCAGCATTTTCGTGGCCAGAATACATCTCAAAGTTATAGGCATAACCCGACACCCCCCAAATAACAAAAAATTTAAACCTCCATTTATGTGGCTTATTAGGCAAGTATTGCTTCAAACGATGACGCGCTTTGGTAGAACATATTTGTTCATCTACTGATAAAAATTGTTCAATTGGTATATCCTTACAAAAATTTCTATTCAAACAATAAATGAAAGGTCTTAGTTTATGCAGCCGATCGTGATCCGGATTTTCACGCGATAAATGTTTTTCATTATCGTTAAAATGTAAGTACCCCCTGATTTTTTCATATCTGTTTGCGGACATCCTCTCTTTTATTTTTTCAAATCCCAAATCTTCAGACCAATAAGCGCGACCGTTTGGTAAATGCACAAGAGACATGTACAAATTTACTCCAAGAAATTGCTTGATTTCGTTTTTGGTTACATTTAGTGGTTTACTAGGGTCCTTTTGGATAGCATATAGGTTTGATTCCTCCACGATTTTATCGAAAATATCATCAGTAAACCAATAACTAAAAAATTCATAGGGGCTTTCAAGATCCAAGACATTTTGGGAAAATGAGGTATAGCCTTGAAATTGAAGAAGTTGCTCGTTGAGGACTAAGTGCTTGTTTTTCCAAATAATATCTATAAGAAAATACATAAAATAAGTTCTATCAAACAAATAAAAAAACATAGGTAAATCAATTTCTTTCAAACAGACAGTACCAAGTATCTATTATTAGATATATAGATGACTATGTACCTTTATAGTCATTTTTGGAGGTTTTCTTCGAAGTTGTCGGGGCGACTTCGTCATTGTCCTGATTTTCGGGGTTTTCTTGAATATTTTCATCGGTTGAAATTATATTACTCGCCTTTAAGTCATCTGGCAGAAAATCGGGGTCGGCAATACTGTCGTTGTCATCGAAATCAACCCCATCTTCACTCTCTGATAAATTTTCTAGAATATATTCCAACTCCTTATCGGTAAGAGAACGTTGGTCGGTATATTTAGACGCCATCTAAAAATGATTTTGTATTTGCATGATGTTCTAGAAAAACCACAAATAAATAATACGGATAACATCTACGTTTCACAAAAATATCAAATGTATATAAGAAAAATAAGTTCTACTTACCCTATACGAACACAAATTTATTTTTACTTCAAGCAAATATACTGATTTCTCACACTTTAACCTCAAAATACATAAACATGTCCAAGCTCGACGACACATAAAAACACAATACCTTATTTTGAGTAAAATACCTCTAGAGCACCATCTATAAATTTGCCTTTGGACTATATACTTTACCGGTACGCTGTAGAGTTACAACAGTATGCTAACAGCGGTTTATTTTTATATACAGTGTATGTTATAGGGAAAAATATCAAATGTTGTAAATTTACAATAGTATGCAGTGAAGGGTTAAGGAAAATAAATTAATTTGAAGTATCACCTACCACTGGTTTAGCTAATATTGTTGATAACCAACTCCAACAATTTTCTTCTATAAAAACTCATTTTTTAAACGAACACTCACTGACTTGTTTTTACTTTGACTTTCGAGTACCAAATAATCAAAATGAATCCATGAAAAATTATGTTACTTTACAATTGTCATTTTAAGCCACCGCCCGCAGGATGCTATAAGCGAAAGTAAATATAAGCTTTGTTTTAAGAAAGACAATTAAATTATATATTTGTCAATAAAATTAGTATGAAAGTAGGTAATTAGTTCAGAAATCATATAAGAGGATTTAAATTTCCATAAAGAGTGAATTAGGCATTTTCGAGCACGTCACACTGACGTCACAAGCTCCGCCTCTACCCAGTTTCATAGGAATCTACGTGTTTTGCCGTGGTTTTTGACTGTTTTCTCCAGAAAAATCGTGATAATTGACTTATTGTGGTATTAATATATAGTGTTAAGATATTTGATAGTTAATTAGTGCATATTATACTTGAGTTAGATTTTATCAACACGTATTTGTGCCTTCACGACATTGCAATAGAAAGTTGTAAGTATTTTGTTACTTGGTTTATTAAAGTAAAACCCATGTGAAGTTTGGTAAATAATGTACGCGCTATTTTCTTTCCGAAAAAAATGGCTTTAAGTGATTATAATTAAACCTGAGTTTTATTAACACTATCAAAAAGTATTTGAACTTATTTGTAATAACTGCTTGTGGTGCTATTTTGATATAAGGTTGAATTAAAAGCGCATTACCTTGAATGTAATTCTTTAATTTGACGAGTTTGATGATAACTAATCTAAAAATCGCACGAACTTTTCAATATTATGTACGATAATTGTTCACTTCATTGACGTATTTCTAGTGAATTGTAGCAATACAATCCTCATCTGCAAGTACTAGCGTAGAAACATTTTCACCTCCTACGATTTTCGATAAAATTGTCAGAAAACAATCACATCCCATAAGAACGTGTGTCCACCATCAGGCAAGGATACGCGTAGTGACGTCACTTGAAAATGCCTAATTGAAATTGAAAGATATTTCCCTTTATTAAGCTAATCATCCACAAGGCAATTAAATAAAATTTATTTGTGCCATACTTTAATTACATATATTGTATATGACGAAATGACGAAATTCTACTGTATCCAATTTCTGTATATGGGGGGTATTTATACAACTAAAATTAAAAGGTGATATCAATGTTAGGGTCTTATTTTTTGGCTCTACGAGTTGCCTTCTTTCATACAGTAGTGTGAAGCCCAAAACAATAAGTAGTATTATGTTCAAACAGAACTCAAATCCCGCCTTGATATTTTGTGTAACACTACTCACAGTTGTCCAAGTTCAATAGTAATGTAAAAAAACATAAATCCTTTACAGATCAAAAAAATTAAATAATCTAAGGAAGTTATGTAGGCTCTAAAAAACAATTTAAGGCGAACGTGTAATATGCGTTTATTACTTTAAATGAAATTTTGAATGAATAATGTGTCCATCAAATTTTTTTTTGGTGTTGATGATACCATAAATATGTAGGGTAATATATGACCTGTTTCATTCACAAACATTGTAATGTTGAATGCAAAACTAACAGCTAGTATTTCCATTGGGGAACATCAACCAAAAGAAAAAAAAATTCTGTAAAACAAACTTAAATAATCGTATGTAGAAAAAGCAAAAACAGAACCAGACGAACTGTTTAAAAATTCAGCACATTTTATATGTATTTAACGCCATACGACCTTCCAACCCATAAATTGGAAATTAAAAGAAATGAAATAATGCATTTTTTGAATAATTATGCAACGTCTTGTGTAATACGTTCATAATAGAAACAAGCAACATTGTAAAAACAACAATAGTTTATGACATTTAAACTTTCATGTCAGATAGAGGTTAATGGACAACTAAAACTTGAAAAAAATTCCAAATCCTCCCGCTTCTGTAAAAATATCGACTCTACAGTTAATTGTCAGTTTTATTTAAATAATTTTTAAGTCTTATTTGCTTCGATTTAAGAAACTTCAAGAAGAATGTTATGTAAAATTGAATTATCTTTAAAAAATATGTACATATTTTATTATAAAATTAATCGTTATTCAGATATTCGGGCAAAAATTTTAACAAACACTTAAATTCAACCTTAGGATATTTTTGCCGGCTAAATTACGCGTCATATAAAAAAATTGTATATAACGTAATTACTTTATAATTTTGAGATCTATATGCTGGTATTTTTATATAGTTGGAATATGCAATTGTTTTAGATATATTTGCCAAAAACCAAAAACTGACCTTAGTAGATCTATACCTACGTATGTATATGCAGGTTGGTGAGTAAAAATCCACGGCTTGTTATATAAACATTATAAAAGCATTAATAGGCTTATAGGGCCTCAATATATAAACCAATAATAAAATCTATTAAAACCAAAAATTTTGCAGTGGTTGTTATGAGCCATCACTTTCAAGCACCAAAGTTATGTTTAAAACACTGCATTTATTATCGGTAACAAAAATCGGTGCTATTTTGAGATGTCAAGTAAACCTGCGTTACTTAATAGTAATCATGTTGTATAATAATACATTATATGATCACGTATCTTTTCTATACACACTGCATTAATGTCGATATCTGGGTACCAAAAAACAACTAACACTAAAATAATACTCTGTCACAGGTAAGAGTACAAATATATTATAAAACGCCTGCATATTTATATCAAATGAGCTATTATTTCTAAAAATAAAAGATAAATTAAAGAAAAATATAATAATTTAAAAAAATAAGTATAATAAACCTCAATGTTTAGGATGATCATATAAATACATAAAAAATCTATTCAAAAAACTCTCCGGAACGAATCTTTTATAACATCAATTTTTTTTATCTAGTTTTAATTTGCAAAGTATAATTAATGCTTTATACCGTCGATTATAAATTTGTACAGAATCAAAATATTTAAATTATATAAAGATAATTCCTTTATTTTTTTATTTGTTTGGAAACTATTAACTTTTAAATTTTGTTGTGTGTTACTATTTTACATTATTATTCATCATCCATAATTTCATTTCGGTTCTGAAGCGGCCGCTCGTTTCGCTCTTTAGGAAAAAGAAATTTACCAAACGATTTAGACTACTAGTATTTTGTCAGTCTTGGTCCTTTAAACGACTTACAATGTGTTTGCCATTTACTAAAACCTGAAAATTAAAATTGGAGGTACTACAGTGGAAGTAATCAGCATCACACATACAAGTTTAAGAAAACCGCTGAAAATATTTAAATTTATTTCTAATTCACCATTTTCTCTGCTTACCTATTCCAAAAATAAATTTTAAACTTAACATCTGTCTTGTTTTGCATATTACTTCCCTACGTGTAGAATTTCACTCTAATCTTATCAACATTAAAATCAATCTTACTCCCTATAACACAAAAAGGGGGTTATGTGTTAAAGAAATAGTCTATTTTTCATTCAACATAAGCACATGACAACTGCCAATATTTTTTAGATTTACACATAAAAGCAACAATGATTTATTTGTAACCTGTTTAAAAAACTCCTTTTAACATAAAGACCAAGTACTTAGTGCGTGCATTGTTTCAAATCTTTATTCAGTTGTAGATAAACAAATATAAAGTATTACCGCAAGGTAAACGTATTAACTTGAAAATCTATGACACTGGAACTCGATTGACACTGTAACGTGACACTAGTAACAATTAAAATAATCCAAAGTACTGATAGAAGCTTTACTAGAATTTGAAAATTGATTATACTATTTAATATAATTTTAGTTGCTTATGGAAACAAAACTGTATTATTCCAATTTGACAAATTTTTCCATGTTTTCAACATTCACAACAAAGCAGCTTATTAGGTAGTTTTCATATATTGCTTGCCTTCTATAAAAATTCAAACATTCTAAATATGAACAAGTAAAATATACTAAACATGTTGTAATGTACAGTCGCAAAGGAGCTAGTGAACAGCGACAACATTGTTGGGATTTGCAAATACCTGAGGAAAGGAAAGGGAAGCAACGTGAGTAGTAGTCCGACACCAGCCCCTCCACTTTTTTTACGTCACAAGCCTTTTCAATTTTCACTTTTTTTATATGCCCACGTGGGGGACCGTATTTTCCACCACTATGGTTTCTTTTCGGAGGCCTTTTTCAACCCTTGATGGGATTTTCATTACTAATTAAGGCCTTTATTGTTTTTACTCGCTTACTTGAGGGGCATATTTTTTTACCCCTATTGTATGAACCCCACGTGTAGGACATGTTTTTTTCACCCCTATTTTATGACAGCTCACGTATAGGACGCGTGTTTTCTACCACTATGGTTTCTTTTCGAGGGTCAACCCTCGATAGAATTTCAATGTTGTTGTATTAAGAGCCTTTTTGACAGCAATTTTTGTACTTGCTCACGTGAGGAGCAGATGAAGAGGTTGGTCTTGGACTTGGGGTTGGTCTTAGGGTTATTTTTGATGGTCATCTAATTATGGTCCTTTTGGTAGTTTAGACCCTGGAGGTTAGGCAAACGCACACGCATACAATGCTGGAAATGGCATAATTACCCTAATAAGATGTTATTATTAATATTATCGATCCTATTGTTTTAAAATGGTCATATGCTATTGGGTACGTTCGGAAGATCTTTTACCTGGAAATTTATTTATACGTTGTATTTATAATAAGGAGGTTCTCGTAAGACACGTGTAGGGCTTCGAAACTTGTTCTCGGGCCTTCGCCCCCTGGCTGGAGATGGTATGGGAACCCTAACCTTATAAGACAACTGTAGAGCTTAGTCCCTATCGTGGCCCCTTGCTTCAATTGTAGGGAGGTTCTAACCTAATCTTACAGCTGTAGGCCTTCGCCCCCCGTCATACAAAATTGTATTCTAATAAGGCGGCCCTAGTATTCTAAGACAAGACTTGTATCAGGGTCTGCGCCCCTTTGAGTTAAAATTGATTTTAGTGCCATCTAGTGGCGTATTAACTAATGAACATTTTCTATAATAGAAGTTGATAATGCACACCTCCCTCTTGCTCTATCTTGTTTCTCTCTCCCTCTCTCTTTCGGCTCTTTCTCACAAACAAACAAATCAATTAATTAATCAATCTCAAACAAATCACGCTCGATCACCAGATCAATCTCAATCAATCAATCAACCGAAATTATGTCTTACAGTTTGGGGAAACCAGATTACAGTTCAAAACTGAATACATTAAAGTCTAATTAAATATGACGTGAAATAATAAATAATAATGCAATGATGCTTTATGTATAGGCAGATTCTCTAAACAGTCACCACCTATACATTCGGAGCATTATATCTAATTTATTTGCATGTTCAATTACATACACACAAAATTGTTTCATTGTAACGTGTTCATTAACAGTTGTAAAAACCTTATTAAAAAAGACTGGAAAGTAATAATTACTTATATATAACATAGAGTTAAATTAAATTAACATGTTTTTTTAAGAATATCAAACTGATATAATGGAAATAAAAGGCAAAAG
Source organism: Vesta saturnalis (assembly GCA_036346205.1). Taxonomy (NCBI): domain Eukaryota; kingdom Metazoa; phylum Arthropoda; class Insecta; order Coleoptera; family Lampyridae; genus Vesta; species Vesta saturnalis. The sequence continues at coordinate 2,941,272 of JARFJB010001506.1, forward strand.
GTTTTAATGGTTTTATTATTATACGCGAATTAACAGTAACTACAAGTTTAAAATCCACGAATACGTGCCAGATATTTGTTGAGTTGATCTTATGACGTCATCCTATAAGAGCAATAATACATTTTAAAAATCTTTATCGACATTTTTATTAGCAATATCAGGTAAAAAGATATATATATATATATATATATATATATATATATTAAAATAATACGTTTACCTTTAGATGTGTTTTTCCTTCGGTTATTCTAATAACGATAACCATACGTTGAACTGAACTACGTGTCCACATGTAGTCTCACTAAACAAGCTCTGTGAATGGTTGGATTTAAACTGGCTATTACATTCCGATCATTAACTAATTTAGAAAGTAGTACACAAAACCTGATTACTGCCTTAATTAGGGATAAAAATCCCATCAAGGGTTGAAAAGACCTCCGAAAAGAAACTATAGGGATGGAAAATACGGTCCCCCACGTGGACATATAAAAAAAGTGAAAGTGTTCGGGGCTTGTGACGTAAAAAAGTGGAGGGGATGGTGTCGGACTACTACTACTAACGTGTTTCATTCCCTAACACCACAAAAATCGCAAAACCTCCACCAATTTTTGTGGATGGAGTGACAAACTATGCACAAATGATAAGATAATTGAATGACATACTAGAAGCTGAACAGTACCACACAAAAAGCCTTGCAAATAATGTAGTTAAAATTCATTGTGGAACGGTAGACTCATATCGTAAGTTAATAAGACACTTTCAAGAAACAGAAGAGTATCGTCATACTTATCAAATAAAGGAGGAGCGGGCGTACAGAGTAGTCATAAGATATCTACATCACTCAACCCCAGTTGCAGACATAAAACAAATGGGACACAAGGTTCGAAACATAATTAACATAGGGCCACCAAAGAACCACTAAATTTATTCTTCGTTGGCCTAGAGCCGACGGAAAATAATAAAGACGTCTATAAGATAAGAGGACTACAAAATAAAATAATACAAATAGAATCTCCCAGATCTATTAGAAACAATATTATACAGTGCATGAGATGTCAACAGTTTGGACACACAGAAACGTACTGTAACAAAACATATTTATGTGTAAAGTGTGGAGGGCGCCATAATACTACCGTATGTACTACAGCCAAATGTGCTCCATGTGGAGGTAACCACCCAGCAAACCACAGTAAATAGTGAAAAAGCCCATAACTGCTTCACCGACATATGCGAACAACATCCAACTCTACAATACCCATCAACCCCCAAAATGTTATGCGGACGTAGCAAAAACCAACCCGCAACCAACGGAGTACATTACGGCAACATTGTCCAAATTTCTCGACGAATTCAAAAACTTATTTAGTCAGTTACTACACCAAAACAGTTTAGTTCAAAACATGATCACACAACTAATTAACAAAATTAAGTAAAATAGCTAACTATCTACGTATAGCACAATGGAATGCCAATGGCCTTCCACGCCATAAAGACGAAGTTAAAATATTCCTAAAACAAAATTTCATTGATATTCTTCTGATCAGTGAAACACATTTTACCAATAGACCTTACTTTGAGACACCAAATTATAAATGTTACTATAGAAACCATCCTGACGAGACAGCTCATGGTGGAACAGCCATAAAATACTTTTTGTATGCAAAAATGCATACTCATTAAAAATTCAATAGTACATTATGAACTACTAAAATATGCAGAACATCATATACAAGCTACTTCAGTATGAGTTATAAGCCTTCCACATGAAGTTACCCTCGCAGCCGTTTACTGTCCACCTCGTCATAATTTAAAAAAGGATCACTACAAAAAGTTCTTCGAGACACTTGGCCCAAAATTTATAGCTGAAGGACACTATAATAGCAAAAATACACTATGGAGCTCCCGCCTCACAACTACCAAAGGCAGAGAAATGGCACATGTATTGAATGAAAATAACTATTCCTTCATCTCAACCTGTTCCTCAACTTACTGGCCTACTGATGTTAACAAGATTCCAGATCTACTGGACTTTTTGTAACGAATGGTATCTCTCCAAATTGTATAGACATAACATCAAATTATGATTTATCCTCTGACCATACCCCAATTATAGCAACAATAACCACAACAGTAATCTTAAAAAAGTTAACACCCCGACTCCACAACAAGCACACAGATTAGGAAATTGATCGTCAAACACTCCAAAATACAATTGACCTTTCTATAAGATTACAAGAACCAAACGACATTGAAGCGGCATGTAGTAATCTAATCGGCACTCTCCAACATGCATCAAAAACTGCTACGTCAACAACTGTCCCAAAACTTAAAACACATAAAATACCTCTTGAAATAAAAAAGCTTGTGGCAAAGAAAAAAAGAGCCAGGTCGATTTGACAGCGTACTCGTACACCAGACAATATAAGAGAGTACAATAGGATTAGCAACAACTTAAAATCAAAACTCCAAGACATCAGAGAGTCCTCTGTGGAAAATTATCTTACCAATCTTTCAAGATACGAAAACTCTATCCGGAAGCCAATAAAAGTAACGAGAAAAACCAAAAGTCACTTCTTCGCCTATTCGGAAAAACACAGCAGCTCCAGGCATGAGGGCAAAAAGTGATAAGGAAAAGGCGTACTTATTTGCGGAATACCTTACGGAAGTATTCTCTCCTCACAACAATGATCTAGTACCAGAAGTGGAAGATGAACGATCCACATCGATGTTAACACAGGAGCGATTATAACTCTTCACTCCAAAGGAAATTCAAGAGGCAATTAAGATACTGAACCCAAGAAAAGCTCCAGGGATAGACATGATAACTGGCAAAATGCTACAAGAACTTCCCAGAAAAGGAGTACTCAAACTATTATATATCTTTAATGCAATTCTAAGGCTTAATTATTGGCAAAACTCTCTTAAGATAGTACAAATCATTATGATACCTAAACTTGAGAAAAACCTGTCAGATGTCTCATCTTATCGACCAATAAGTCTTCTGGCAACAATTTCTAAGCTCTTCGAAGGACTCCTCCTCAATCGAATAAATCAAGAGTTAAATCAGCAGACATGGGTCCCAGATCACCAATTTGATTTTCGGAAAGCCCACTCAACTACACAACAATGTCACCGTTTAACAAACATCATTAACAAATCAATGGAAACAGATAATACTGTACCGCTCCCTTTTTAGACGTGCAACAGGCATTTGATAAGGTGTGGCATCCTGAACTTTTATGCAAAATCAAAAGAATACTACCACTACGCTACTTCGCCATACTGAAATCCTATCTGGAGGTTCGAAACCAGAGTTAACGGAGAAATATCCAACCGTCATCCCATACTTTCTGAAGTCCCACAGGGGAGCATCTTGGGCTCATCCCTATATGTGCTATACATAGCCGATCTACCAATGACGGACGAAACAGCTACTGGTACATTCGCCGACGATACGGCTGTAGTGTTACATCAAAGTGAAGCTGTTAAGTGTATAGGCTTACATCTAGACAGTAAACTTACTTGGAAACTACACATATCAAAGAAACGTAGACAACTAGATCTGAAAGTACGAGAACTTAACTTGCTCCTTGGACGTCAATCCAAACTAACACTCGAAAACAAAATACTAATTTACAAAGCAGTAATACGACCAATCTAGACTTACGGGATTAAGCTATGGAGTTGCACTAGCAAATCAAATACAGCTACAATACAAAGAGTCCAATCCAAAATTCTAAGAACCATTGTGTACGCACCATCCATATGGACTTAAAAATCCCTTACCTGAGTAAAGGTATCCAGGAGAACAGAGCTAAATATAACAGACTTAACTATCATCTCAATCCACCCATACCCCCACTGCTAGAACAAATCAAAACAAAAAAAAATATATCAACATACATAAGTTTTGCTTCACAACTTACTTATAGGAGAGCTAAATTAAGATACTATAAACAGAGTGGGAACACATCCACGGCTATGAACTAGATCTGGGGTGTTTTGGGCACCACTCGCCTTTATTTGATAACTAAAATACAAAAAAAAAACGAGGAACTTGAACTTTAATATTACATATAAACTCATTAAATGAAACAACTGTATCTACTCGTATGTTCAATAAATCAAAATAATGTTGGCTGTTTCAGCATAAATCCAAATGAAATTGTACGATAACAAAACTAAATGTAAGTTTTGTTATGAACGAATAAGTTCAAAGGTAAATATGTAATTAAAAATTATTATTAATTTTATTAAATACATAAATAAAAAGTTTACCTCGAGTAGGATTTGAACCTACGACCTACACTTTGCTGGAGTACCGCGCTAACCAACTGCACTATCGAGATTCAAGCCCCAATCGATGTAAATTTTGTCTTTATGTATGTAGAACTGATGTAAATTCTAAATATAATGAAATTACGATCAAATTACTTATATTAAAGAAATGTGAGCCTGTAATATCGCAAGGATTCACACATACCAAAGCAACTTGACTAATGTTAATTTATTATAAGTTTTGTTATGAACGAATAAGTTCAAAGGTAAATATGTAATTAAAATTATTATTAATTTTATTAAATACATAAATAAAAGTTTACCTCGAGTAGGATTTGAACCTACGACCTACACTTTGCTGGAGTACCGCGCTAACCAACTGCGCTATCGAGATTCAAGCCCCAATCGATGTAAATTTTGTCTTTATGTATGTAGAACTGATGTAAATTCTAAATATAATGAGATTACGATCAAATTACTTATATTAAAGAAATGTGAGCCTGTAATATCGCAAGGATTCACACATACCAAAGCAACTTGACTAATGTTAATTTATTATAAGTTTTGTTATGAACGAATAAGTTCAAAGGTAAATATGTAATTAAAAATTATTATTAATTTTATTAAATACATAAATAAAAAGTTTACCTCGAGTAGGATTTGAACCTACGACCTACACTTTGCTGGAGTAACGCGCTAACCAACTGCGCTATCGAGATTCAAGCCCCAATCGATGTAAATTTTGTCTTTATGTATGTAGAACTGATGTAAATTCTAAATATAATGAGATTACGATCAAATTACTTATATTAAAGAAATGTGAGCCTGCAATATCGCAAGGATTCACGGATACCAAAACAACTTGACTAATGTTAAATTATGTTTTGTTATGAACGAATAAGTTCAAAGGTAAATATGTAATTAAAAATTATTATTAATTTTATTAAATACATAAATAAAAAGTTTACCTCGAGTAGGATTTGAACCTACGACCTGTACTTTGCTAGAGTACCGCGCTAACCAACTGCGCTATCGAGATTCAAGTCCCAATCGATGTAAATTTTGTCTTTATGTATGTAGAACTGATGTAAATTCTAAATATAATGAGATTACAATCAAATTACTTATATTAATGGAATGTGAGCCTGCAATATCGCAAGGATTCACACATACCAAAGCAACTTGACTAATATTAATTTATTATAGGTTTTTAATATTAATTTTTAAATGTTATTAGTGTTCTTACAACTACACACAAAATATAATCTACATTTGCGTAGTATTATCTTAAAACAAAAATTCAGATTGAACCTGAATGATTGTTCAATGTAATAACTCAAATTTATGACCTATGTCAACATGAATGACACACATTCAAGTTTATTTGTATTTTTATATTAGAAAAATACTAAAGATTGAAAAAGTTAGCCTTACCATCGACGCAATGTAGGCTGTATTTCATTTTACTACTATTCCAAGATTTAATTATACACAAAACCAGAAAGTATCATTAAACCTAAAATTTTCTTTCACAACACAATGTGTACATGCCCTCTGCAGAATCACACAACTATATACGTTAGCTATTATTATTAAACTATAGCTATTCAAGAGTTTTTCTTTACGAAATTTCCTTATGTACGGAATTAGTAGTATTTCTCTTTATAGATGTGCTAAATTAATACAAGAATGCAAATAAGACAATTATATACCTTTACATGGACACACTCAATGCACTAAAAAAGATGTCAATAACAACCAAGATCCAAAATTTAAGGTTAGTAACAACAGCCAAAAATTGGTACGTTACAAATATCTACCAAAAAATTATTTTTAAAAACATCTTTATTTCTTCGCCTAGCGAAATTGCCTAAGCGTAATCCTTTAGCGGTTAACTGGTGTATTTTAATACTTTAATAGCTATCAAGAAAACTGTGTACGATTACCTTAGAAAAATTCACATACCAAGAAAATTGGAAAATTCTTCTTTCCAAATTCCTAACAAGAGGAGCCATCTGGTGCTGTCGTCTACACAACCGGGTAAAGAATCATCAAGAACCACCTTCTGGAAACCTTTAAGTGATGCGGTTTGTCACGTGGCCGTGATTTTATCAAATATTTGCCATTAATTGAAATTATAACTTATTTGATAATACCGTACATCTGAAATGTAGTATTCATGCAACTGAACTTGATACCGCATAAATTCTTTGTGAAGCTTTTCGATTGTAACGTTTTATTTTGTCTTTTACGTATTTGGAAGGTTTTCGAATTTCTACAAAAGTAATCGCATTTAGAATCTTTTTTTTAGAACAAAATAAAGTTTCGGTTGTTTATCAAATTTAGATGGAAGTTTAAATTAAGATTATTAGTGAAACCCTTTTACTAATTGGACAGGAAGAATTAATTAGTTTCTTTGTAGATAATAGTTATTTTCCTTATTATAAGTTTTAGGAATTTTCGTTTGTTGAAAGGGAAATTACGTTTTATAAAATTAAATTGAGTATAAATTATTACTTTGTATGGAGCATAGTTTGAAAATTTAATGTTGCCGTCAAACTGTCGCCTTCTCTTTTCGATAAGATTTTGGGCTTAAACAAAGAGTTTCACTTTTAGGTACGAGGCATTAAGGTCCAGCGTTGCTAAGAAATCTTTAACTTACAGGATATCGGTTACATAGACAAGGCCCGCGGTTACGAACGGTTTTTTTTGGTGATGCAATTTTTCCGACGGTTTTCGAGTTTGATTCGGGTCGGTGGTATTTAGAAAATTTAAGTAATCTTTTTTATGATTTGCTAATTAATAGTAGGGGTATAAAAAACCAATGTGGCGACAAATGAATTTTTCACGATTCAGAGCTGGTATAGACGCAGAGGAGTTGTCAGGTTATCGTTACGGTAACGAGTGAGCCACCGCGGAACGACATTATCCATGATCCGTGTTGAAAGAACTTCCGTTAGTAGGGGTGTCGTCCCCGAATAACCCTCGAATGGATCATATCAAGTCGTTCAACCATCACGAGATTGATTTATCGTTAAGTACAGTTTGTTCAAACGGACTTTGTCGAGTTACGTTACCTAGTGCTTTCACTGTTCGTTCTTGAATTCCAAACAGTTATTTCACAGTTCACGAGTAAAAAATAACTCCCTGTAAATAATTAAGCTTTTGTGTATAGTTAAAGAATAATGATAAGTATATATAGTAGAATAAAGTTAACAAATAACGTGTGAATATAGACGGTATCGTACCGTAGAACCCCTTGAGATAGAAATCAACCGCAATTTGGCACTTTGAATCGACGCAGGGCTTTCTTTCACGAGGAAGAGTAATCGAGCGTGGTTAAGACATCAATCACATCGCCGACGTTGCCACAGAGATCATCATTTGTCGTTTCCACCAGGGGTTTTCATAACAAAGAGGCTGCTCCCAAATTAAGGTAAACATTTCTGTGCATTTCTTTTTGCTGTGGTTGACAAATTTTGATAAAGTTTTGTGTGTATTTTATTATGTTGTTTTTTTTTTGTTATACTGACGAATTGTATCGAAATTAGGTGTCAAATGCGTTACAAGGAGGAGTAACATGTTAACAACAACATTGCTTCAAGTCCAACTATTTAAGACAGCTCAATAAAAAAATGTATGTATAGGTTACGCTTTAGAAAACACTCAAGTAAATTAGTTATAACTAACGCAAATTTCTATAAATTAAATCTTAATTGGGAAATCGTTCCTACTTTGGGTTGAAGCGACGAAAATCTAGTTTCTTATGTTGGACAATACAAAAAATTGTTATTGACTTATTTAAATACCACAGCGGTACAAAAACAGAGTATATGTAATAAAATTGATTTATGAACTATGTTGTTCGAAGTAGTAAGAACAGCTAGGAAGACCTTAACAACAAATAGCTTTACGATTTGGTTTCGACTAAAACAAGCATTTTTGAATAGACCCGAAAACCTGTGTAGCGAAATAATATTAAAACATGATTTGATGACATGTTTTCAAAAATTTAATGATAATTACGAGAATTATCATGGAAGAATTAGACCAAAATTACAGAAAATGGTTGATTACGTTAATGTTAGTGAACAAGACCAAAATATTCTGAAAAGAAAAGTTTTGTATTATAAAAATAAAGCCAAAGATACCTTTTACGAAGGTATACTTAAACGCTACTCATCCATAATTTCTATGAAAACTTTTAGTCTTTAGAACAACGCCTAACATCTTAGTAATTACGATAATTTGCAAAATCAAGCCAGTTTCCTTGGCTCCCTGAGGAATAAACACTAAAATGAAAACCTTTAACCGGACCATCCCAAACCATTTGTGCGCTCTCATCAAGACGTTTCATTTCAATATCCACAAACTGAACGATACTTCTAAACTATCCCGGAAGAACCAATCAACGTCCAGAGCAGAGCAACGCCCAGGTATTTAGAAAATCC
>JARFJB010001506.1:2955000-2992500 GCA_036346205.1 Vesta saturnalis
GAGGAGGAATTGCAAGTTGTTACGGTTGATAAAACACCCTATTCAAAGTCGATAAGATTGTAGCAGAGAAGGGCGTCAGACGACATAAACAATACCTGGTCAGTGGCGTGGATATATTGAGAAATTTATTATTGGGTGTTAGCTTTGCAGATGAGAGATATATAAAAATGGAGTTTTATCTTACCTTATTCCGTAATAGCTCTATGACGTATTTTCCTGACAATATGACGTCAAGTTTTATTACACAACTGCCAAAACGAATAATATTAACAGGGTCATGGGTTGTAGGCATATCGGATACTCAGTACCCTTGTTCTTTTGCCGCTCTAAGTGCCACAGACAATTTAATTTATTATATAATTGATCCACCTGCAGAAGAAGAGGATGTTTTAGATACTACATTAAAAAAGGGTGCTTCACATTTTCAACACGACGACGAGAAAATTATTTATATTGAGGTAGGCTGGTATGTTACGTTTCGCTTGGGGAATTATGCCAGCATAGAAGAAATTGCCAGTGAGCTAAACAACCACGAGCTAATAAATAAATTGCGAATACCATAATCTAACTAAGCGCGTCACTACGAAATTAAAAACCTCCCTCTCGTTATTCGGATTCTCGCAATGTTTAGCCTTACAATTTGGTTATCGGCCGTATCAAAACATAGCTATGGAACCAATACCCCCGCACCCCGCTATATATGGATAGGATTACCAACGCAGATGTTTGTTTATTGCGGCATCGTTGAACTGCAAATTGTGGATGGTGTTTTATCTCCGTTTATGCGTATAATAAACATTACTTCAGAAAACTATGCTTTCGTGAGTCATAAAGATGTGGTTTTCTCGCCTGCACACTACATACCAGTGATGACACGGGAATTTGAAAGCATAGAGATTTATATAAAAACAGATACGGTTGAAGCAATGCCATTCGAGTTTGGGACGTGGTATGTGAAGCGACACTATAAGAAAGTACAATCACGGTTTGTCCTTATCAACAATATTATATGAATCAGGTCGGTAACGCTATCGGCTCCATTTACAGAGGTGCACCATATCAACATGGCCACGGAATAGGAAGCTGGTTAGGGGGTATATTTAGAAGTGTAATACCGTTATTTAGGTCTGGTGCAAAGGCTATTGGAAAAAGAGCCCTCAAAACGGTGCCGATATTTTTGGTGACGTCATAGAAGGTCCACCTGTTAAGGAATCGTTTCAAGAAGGATTTCACGAGGCAGGTAGAAATCTTAAGCGTCAAGCCGATGAGAAGTTCGATAAAATGATGGAGGGTTCGGGCTATAAAAGAGTACGTCTGGCCGATAATAACCAGTCTCTACCAAGAGCTGTTGCTAAGAAGAAGAAACCTACTTACTATGGATTTTCTACATTCTACATTCTAACGTTACCTTAATTAAAGTTTTGAGTTTGTATTATTATTGGTAAATATATTTACATTAGGTTAGTATCTTTAAGCATTTCTGTTCCTTTCAATAATTAAATTTTATCTCTCGACATTTTCTTTTCAGTTTACATAATTACGAGTACCTCTGTATATAGTGTATTATGGTCTAAGTTTTGTGCGCAAATTCAAATAGAACAGATTGATTCATTTTCGTAACTTCTGCGTTTCAAAGCGTTTCGTTTTTTAAGTTTTGCGTCCCTATTCTAAGGTATGTAAGGTTTCTAATTACATTTTTGTATATATTATATTTATTAGGGAACAAAAATAGGGTGCAAGGATACGCCTCTGCATTAAAGAAACCGCGTGTGTTAAGAAAAAGCTGAAATTTAAAGAATTTTGTTCGTTGTAGAAGCGTGCTACAGGACGTCACGAAAAAATTCATAAAATGGCGTGCATGACCAGGCCGATATGCAATTTTTGTCTTGAATAATTAAAAATTGGGATGCAATTATATCATTACCGCTTGCTGTTAGCACACCTGCTGTTAGTTTGCCTGCGTTTGTAGTTTTCCCATTATTGGTATGTGGCAGACATAAAAATTACCTTACCTGGTCTAAACTTTGTTTATTTGTACGTTGAAGACAAATGAAAATTATCGTACCTTACCTTACGTTCATATTGTGGAACTTACGTTACCTTCATACATGGTCTACAGTTCGTTTATTTGTATGGTATTGGCAAATGGAAGTTATCGTATGTGTATCTTATGAATGTGAAATGAATTTTTCATGCTACAGTTCGTTTTAAGACGAAGTAATAAATTTATTTTGAGTACATGTAGGTAATACGTATCCTTTTATGCAAACGACGTTTTAAGGAAACAAATCAGTTAGTGTTATTTTGATACGGTTATAAAGGAACAGCTGTTTTCTCTTCCTAAGATAAAAACGTTTGAGTTCACAACCTACATTAACCGTAATATTTGTTAACATAGGTCAATACATATTTTAATATTAAATACAGTGTTAATCATATTGCATTTTGAATTTTAAGTAAATATAGATTATAAGCTTGTATAGTTATGTTTAATCTAGTAATACAGTTGTTTAGTGTTTATTCAGATTACCTATTATGTTAATAAGGTACAACTTTCTCAATTTTGGTTGTATTTTAATTATTAAACCTATAAATTGAGTAGCGTCCAACAAAACAAATGCATTACTGATTATACCTACAGATATACCTCTGTCTCACGACCTGAGAATCAATGAGTTCTCAAGTAAGTTTTATAAATTTGTACCTCACTGAGCTAGACCGTGGTGCAATTTACCTTTTTAATATAACAACGAAAGCGCACCTAATTTTTTATTTGTTACAAGTGGTGAATTGATATTTTACAAGCCCTTATTAGCTCTTAGTGATGACGCCCCAATAAAGTTTGTAGCGCCCGGAAACGGAAACGATTACATAGATTTAAGTCAGCCCATGTTGCACATCACAACTAGGTTCTAAAGCAAGACGATACAACACTTAATGACACAGATGTTGTAGCGCCGGTAAACAATTAGATGAATTCGCTTTTCTGACAAGTGGAGGTTTACTTAAATCAGAAGATGGTGTCACACCCAAACAACACCTACGCCTACCGCTCATATATCGAAACGTTGCTAAATTATGGAAACGAGGCCAAGAGTTCAAATCTAGGTTGTACCGTATGGCACAATGATACAGCCGGGCAGATGAATACACTAGGGTCCGCAAATATAGGTTTCTCAAAACGTCAAGTACTTGCAGCGACCAGCAAACAGGTTGAGACGATTGGTCACGTGCACTCGGATTTGTTTAATCAAGAAAAGTTTCTCATAAGCGGTGTTGAATTAGAAGCTAAATTTGTACGATCAAGAGATAACTTTAGCCTAATGGCAGAGCACGATTCAACTTACAAGACGATTTATGGACGCTAGTTTACTGGTGAAACGTATACGGATCAATCCACCATTCTAATTGCATACGCTAAGGCTTTACAAACAACTGCAGCAAAATACCCTGTTACAAGGATCGATGTAAAAGTGTTAACTATACGTACAGGCATACAGCGAAAATCAATCCTGAGTCAGTCAAATTGCTGTAATTACAGATCGTGGTTAGTTACTGATGACGCTAATAAAGTCACCTCTAGACCATTTTATATCAAAACCCATGGCAAGGCATAAAGGGATCAATATCACGGCTTGCAATGGCGGTTATTATGTGGAGGGACAGAAGAGAGGAGAAAGGAGAGAGGAAGAGAGGAAGAAGAGAGAAGAGAGGAGAAGAGAGAAGAAGGGAAAGAGAAGGAGAAAGAGAGAGAGGGAGAAGAGAGAAGAGAGAGAGGGAAGAGAGGGAGAGAGGAGAAGAGGGAGAGAGGGAGAGAGGAGAGAGAGGGAGAGAAGAGAGAGAGAGGAGAGAGAGGAGAGAGGGAAGAGAGGGAGAGAGGAGGAGAGGGAGAGAGGGAGAGAAGAGAGGAACAGAGGAGGAGAGAGAGAGAGAGAGAGGGAGAGAAGGAGAGGGAGAGAGGGAGAGAGGAGAGAGGAGAGAGGGAGAGAGAGAGAGGGAGAGGGAGAAGAGGGAGAGAGAGAGGAGAGGGAGAGAGGGAGAGAGGGAGAGAGGAGAGGGAGAGAGGGAGAGGAGGAGAGGAGAGAGGAGAGAAGAGAGGAGAGAGGAGAGGAGAGGGAGAGAGGGAGAGAGGAGAGAGAGAGAGGAGAGAGGGAGAGGAGAGTAGAAGGAGAGGGAGAAGGAGAGGGAGAGAGGAGGGAGAGAGTGAGACTGAGGAGAGAGAGGGAGAGGAGAGAGCAAACGAAAGACAAAAAAAACCAAAAATCCCTTGGTGGAATGAAGAAGTAAAAACCGCTATCATGGAAAGAGAAAATTGTTAAACACAGTTTAAAAGGAAGCCTACAGTTAGAAAACCTTGTAGCGTTCAAAAAGCTGTGTATTGCGAAAAATTATACTTTTAATAAAAGGAGCATCGTGGAAAAGTATGTAACCTCGATTAATTATAATACTCCAATCAGTGAAATCTGGAGGAAAGTTAAGAAAATAGCTGGAAAACCCTCATCACAAGGATTTTCACCATTCATAACAGAAAAATTGAAAAACAAGAAGAAATTGTAGAAGTCGTAGCACAACATTTTGAAGCGGTGAGTAGTTCAGCTAGTTATAGTGAACAGTTTTCCACAATAAAGGATAACACTGAGCGAGAAATAAGTTTTTATTGTGATGAACACTTTGACTACAATAATCTTTTCTCTTTTGAAGAGTTGCAAAAAACTGTCAATAAATCCAAAGATTCTACGCCAGATGGTGACCTTATTCACTACGCGATGTTAAGAAATATTCCTATATCTGAAAAACAAAAATTATTAAAAATATAACGCTATATACTCACTTGGTACTTACCCTGTAAGTTGGAAGCAGGCCACTATAATACCTATACCTAAAATAAATGAAGACCATACTAAGCCTGAAAACTACAGGCCCATATCACTTACCTCCTGCATTAGCAAAATTCTTGAACGACAGATTAATGTGGTTTTTGGAATCTAAGCTATTGTTATCTTAACGACAAACTGGATTTCGGAGCTTTCACTCTGGAATTGATCAACTGGTTTATCTAGAGAATAGTGTCCAAAAATCATTCCTGCAAAGACAGCATATGATAACCGTCAGTTTCGATCTGGAGAAGGCGTATGACCTGACCTGGAGATACAATGTTATTAAAAAATTATACGATTGGGGACTTAGGGGTAATTTACCATTATTTATCGAAAATTTCTTATGTGATCGGAGTTTCAAAACCAGAATTGGAACAAATGAATCTCTACCACTAGAATGGAAAATGGTATTCCTCAGGGTCTGTTTAAGCTGTTCTCTATTTTAATAGCAATCAATGATTTAATCGAACGTGTACAACCCCAATGCACGGCTGCTTGTACGTAGACGATCTGACCTTGTTCTACATGTCTAATAGCATAGAAGATCTCCAAACTAGCATGCAAAACGGGATTAACAATTTAGTACAGGTAGGAGAGAGCACAGGTTTTCGTTTATCAGTTTCTAAAACCAGTTTTGTAGACTCAGACAGGAACACGAAGACCCTATGCTCTTTATTAAGGATATTAAAATTGATTTCAAAAAGCATCAAAATCCTTGGCGTAATTTTTGATCAAAATTATACTTCACGAGCATAACCAAACGTTGGAAACAAAATGTAAAAAGAAATTAAACATTATTAAATGCATGTCGGGTATTACCTGGGGTGGAGATAGAAATACACTGCTCCTATTATACAAAGCATTGATACTTTCAGTTATGGATTATGCATGTGTAGTGTACTCATCTGCACAACAGTATCACCTAAACCGGCTAGACGGAATCCACGTAAGTGGTCTAAGAATGGTAAATGGTGCATTCCGCACCAGCCCTGTCCAATCTGTGTACTCAGATTGTAGCGTCCCACCATTAAAACTCCGAAGACTTAGGTTGCAATTCAACTACATAGTAAAAATATTAACTGTGCCTAAGCATTTAAATTATCTAACATTGCATGATAAAGAAATGCTAGAATTCTATCAATCCAAACCAACCAGAACAAAGCCAACCATCATACGAACCCTATTAAAAGCTCAAGAACTAAACATTAACTTACCACCACTGTTTGGGCAATCCATAATAGAACAGTCACCATGGGACGTAACCAACATTACCTACCGCCTGGACCTTGCAAACTACCCAAAAGAAAGCACATCAACTGAAGTTTATAAAAGTATGCTTCACAATATCACACACGAACTGAATTATAACAGAATAGTATACTCCGATGGTTCAAAAACATCTAAGGGGGTTGGTAGTACCATTTATATGGAAAACCAAGGTCTTCATTGGGCACTTAACCCACTGTCCAGCGTGTTTTCAGCTGAGCTATATGCGGTTTTTAAAGCTACATTTATACATTAACCACGTAAACATTCACTCAAGCGTGATATGTACAGATTTAATGAGCGTAATTACGGCCCTCATGAACAATGAATTATCTAAAGACCCTCTATAAAACACGATTAAGGCAATATTGCACAGCATGGGTAATGATGGGAAGTTTGTAACAATCATGTGGGTACCTAGCCATATCGGGATTGTGGGAAACGAATGTGCTCGTATGGGAAGCAATGAAATAGAAATAGACAACATTCCAGTACAACCAAATGATCTAAAACGGCACATAAAAACAAAGCTAAATGAACTCTGGCAGATAGAATGGGATAACGCAAAAACACATAAAAGAAATAAAAAAAATCAGTTCACCCTTGGCAAAACACGCATCATTTAACAAGAAGGGAGGAAGTCGTACTCACTCGAATGAGAATCGGTCACACAAACCTTACACATTTACATGTTAGGAAACATGAGGCCACATAAATGCAATTTATGTAATTTACAAATTAGTATACATCATATAATGCCAGATTGCCCTTTATATGAGGGCTTAAGAACAGAATTAAATATACCAAATTCATTTGTTTCAATTTTTGAAGATAACGTAACTGTAATTAATCGTTTGTTAACGTACCTAAAGAGGTGTGGTCTTTTTATAAAAATATACATTTTAAAAAATTGTTGAAAGCTAATGGCTGTAGATGCTTACAAAAAAAAAAAATAATAATACCTAGGGGTTGGACTACCTACTAGGCGCGTCCCCAAGTGGTGAATAGGGGAATGAACTTGCAAATGATCGTAAGTGATGCAAGGCCAACACCGAAATATGAGCTCGTGACGTTAAACCGCCACTGTTAGCTCTCGAGAATACAGTGTTGCGGACCAGTCCACGTGGGACCTCGTATCTAACGAGAACAGGGATGGCAACTCTGCGTCCCTCTAGCTGGAAGTACACTTTTCTTATACTAGTCTTGAGTGACTTCCCTTACTTTAACTCTTTTCTGTCGGAGCACCCTCGCTCCAACTCTTGTTCTCTTCAGGCTCCCAGCGAAATCTGAGAGACCCCTTCCTTTTCTCTACTCTTCCCAGGACATGCGCCGCCAAAAGCGTATGCGGCTGAGCGCTAGCCGTCTGCTAATACCGCAACTGCAAACTATATTTCAGAGACTCTAGCAGTCGTGGCTAGGGAACGTCGTACAGGTAGTAGGCGGTGGTCTTGGTTTCACCGCCCGGACTGCGAGGAAGGTAATCTCTATGAAAAATCCCCCAATCCCAAGGTCGTTTGGTAGTTTTAGATGCCGACGGGATTGCGCGAGGGGATGCCTGAGCGTGGCCAGGGGGAAACCTGGTCTGTAGCGTTGAAACGCCAGTGGGGGAAGAGGCGTCCCTCCACAGTATTAATGCCTTCTGGTAGTATCCCGCTCTGCTGCTAGTGACGTTTGTTACCGAGGGAACAGGATGAATGTATCATTGCGGAATAATGTGAGGGCCACCTCCTTAAACATTGAAGTGGCTGAGGGCCCACTTAATAAGCCCTCAAAAAGCCGTCCTGATGACGTGAGTCCTAAGACAGGTGTGTAGGATTTCCCCCCACTCAATATCAATAACGGCACCAGTGAGAAGGAGGACTCCGTGTCCCGGTTCCTGGTCCTAAAAAGGAAGGAAGGCGACTTTACAAATGTAAGCCCCTTCCTAATAAGTAAAATCTTGTATGGAATAATAGGCAAAGTAAAGGAGGTCAAGAAAGTTAAGGGAGAGTTGTTAGTGGAAACTGTATCCTGCAAGCAGTCTAAACAATTACTCAAATGACATCGTTTTGGGGATTTTGAAAGTACAGTAGTGCCCCACGGTGCGCTGAATACATCGAGGGGTGTTGTTTTCTGTCGAGATTTGTTAAATTGCTCCATTGAATAGATAATGGACAACTTAAAGAGTCAAGGTGTACTGGAGGTAAGAAGGATTAGGACGAAGCGTGATGGAGAATTTATAGATACAGCAAATCACGTACTTACCTTCAATGTCCCTAAATTACCTAGGATCATTCAGGCAGCATTTTATCCCCTACAAGTGCGTCCGTACATCCCGAACCCTCTGAGATATTTTAACTGTCAGAGATTCGGACGTTCTTCGATTAATTGTAAACAGGATAAGAGGTGTGTATGTAGTAAATCTCCACACGAGGATTCTGCATGTGAAGTCCCTATCGTTTGTCTTAATTGTCAAGGACCGTATAAGGCAGTTGCAAGAAGCTGTCCAGTGTTTAAAGCTGGAAAGGAAAATTCAAAAAGTGAAGGTAGTACATAAGTTGTCTTACCTGGACGCAAAAAAAAAGTAGACACTTTAGTAACTCCCAGTAACACCTTTGCCCAGGTTGCGTCAGCACCTGCCCCTGAACTTATCCGATCTATTGGCCCTGCAATCAGAGAAATCATTAAAGAAGAAATCGAAACTCTAGTAAAAGTTCTCGCCACCCAAAAGATAATCGAACATCCTAGACCCATTTTTGGAGTTCCTATAGCTAAACCGGCCACGAGAAATATTAACTTATTTTCGGAACCCACTACGTCCTCCGAGGTGGAAAATATGGATGTAGAGACTCGGGGGGCAAAAAGAAAGACCTCGCTCGCTAGATCTCGCTCCAGAGACTCCAGCATTACGTCCCTGTATGAGGAGACTGTGATAGAGGCAAAACAAGATAAAAAGAAAAAAGAGTGGCCGAAAGGTAAACCCAGAAATCCCCCTTCAAAGGAGGATACCTCGATAGGGGCGTGTACCAATTCACTGTGATAATATCTGTGATATCTTTGACTGTGATATTTTGTAACCATACTTTTCTGTGATATACATGTATGTTTGTCCTCTAAGTATAAAGGTCAATATTATTTATTACGTGTTAGTTATTTATTTATTTAGTAGTTTATTTATTTATCCACTAATAATGGACAATATTATTCAGTGGAACTATAACGGAATCGTTCAAAAATACGTTGACCTAAAGACAATACTAACAGACCAGCAGCCGCTGTGTGTGTATCTTCAAGAAACACATTTAAAACACGGTCAACCATATGGTTTGAGAGGTTATAGTATTATAAGAAAGGACGACAACGTAGCCGTTAGGGCTTGTGGAAGGGTGGACGTACTGACTCGTTGTGATGCACGATCTATGTCAATACCTCTAAATACTCGGCTACAAGCGGTGGCAGTACGGATTTTGCATACAATTGTCATGTCCTTATGTAGCCTATACCTGCCGAGGGACAATTGGGAAGTCGGATATCTGCATCATTTGGTGGGTCAGCTACCCGCTCCGTTCTTATTGATGGGTGACTTCAATGCGCATAGCCCCCTGTAGGGTTCCGAATCTAGAGATAGAGGTCGCAAAGTTGAAGAGTTGTTAGAACGGGACGGCACCAGCCTATTAAATACGGGCGCCCCTACCTACTTCAACTCTAGCTTCCGTAACTTGCACGCGAATGGTCTTGCCCTCGGCTCCCCCGTTTTAGCCACTCGCTTTAGATGGACACCTCTCGATGGCCTCTACAATAGCGGTCATTTTTCTATTGTCATCGAAACCAGCTCTCCAAGATATACCGTCATCACCCCTCGTAGATAGGACTCGTAAAAGGCGGATTGGTCCGTATTTGAGGAAGAAATGTCCATGGAAATACCTCCAGACGCTGATCTGACTCATGGAATACAAATACCCACAGATGACATTACAGGTGCGGCGAGAGTCTCTATCCCAGGAGTGGGTGGCCAACTGGTTATGAAGAGGGTACTTTAGTGGTGCAAGGAGGTGAAAGACGCGATTACTCGCAAGAAAAAGGCCTTCAATGTGTATTATCGTCGTCCCACACTTGAAAATTTAATTAATTTCAAACGAGCCAGAGCAAATGCCGCATAACCCTGGAACGAAATCGTGCATCGTGGAATGAGTACGTCTCGACAATTCGACTCAGCACATCGACATCTGCAGTGTGGCGGAGGGTTAAGGCGGTAGCGACTGACAAGACGAGTTAAACTACATTAAGATGAAAGATGGGCATATCACCGACTCTCCCGATTCCATTGCAAGGCGATCGCCACCATTTCGTGGAATCGAGTAGTCCCAAAATTACCCATTGCTCTTCCGTGATAGTAAGATGACTCGAGAAACTCCTCTGGACTTCTCAAATGGCAATGAACAGCCAACATAATATTTTCCATAGCAGAGTTCGATGAGGCTTTGAGATGCTCTAAATCGAGGTCACCGGGTCCGGATGCGATTCCCTACATCTTTATCCGGCATCTTCCCCCAGTCGCAAAAATGTCCCTTCTGAACCTATGTAACAAAGCCTGGCTGCAGAACACCTACCCTAGAATATACATGGAGGCGGTGGTCGTCCCAATCCTTAAAAATGGCAAAGATCCCTTGAAACCAACAAGCTACAGGCCCATAAACCTAACCTGTTGCTTAGGAAAACTTTTCGAAAGGATGATCAACAATAGGTTGATGTGGTATTTAGAGTCGAATCACTGTCTAGTCGACCATCAGGCGGGATTTCGCTGGAACCACTCGACCACCGGCCAACTAGTATTTCTCGAGGGTGTCGTACATAGGGCATTTAGAGATGGGATGCACAGTGTAGCACTCTTTTTTTACTTAGAAAAGGTGTACGACATAACTTTGTGATACGGTGTTCTGCAGAAGCTACACAGGTGGCGAATGAGGGGAAATTTGCCTCTCATTCTGGTGGATTACCTGCACGATAGGACCTTTAAAATCAGATGTGGAAATTCTTTCTCTACATTAAGGATAATGGAAAACGGCATCCCCCAGGGATCGCCCTTAAGCGTTACACTTTTTGCTGTAGCCATCAACGACATAGCGGCGAACATTGACGCAAGTGTAAAAAGGTGCCTATATGTGGATGACTTGGTCATATTCTGCTCAGGTACTACAATTGGTCAAATTACCAGAAGCCTTCAACCTGCCATAAATAGTATAGTGCAAAACGCTGAGAACACTGGATTCAGGTTTTCACGAGAAAAGACCAAGTGCGTTCACTTTTGTCGCCTTAGAACGCCGCACTATGATCCGGTTCTTTTCTTCAGGGATAACGCGCTTCCAATAAGAAGGTCGATCAAGTTCTTGGGCCTGGTACTTGACGATCAGTTATGATGGAAACAACACATTGACGGGCTCGTGGATCGATGCAAATCGATTATCAACATTCTTGAAGCCCTTGCGGGTACCAGGTGGGGTGCCGATCCTGACACCATGCTAATATCCATCGGCCCCTTTTACTGTTGAAAATGGACTACGGGTGCGTGGTTTACGCTTCAGCAGCTTTGCGGGTATATGTCAGGAATTCGTGCCCAACCAGACCATCCAAATTATCAAACTCTCTTTGGGGACTGTCGAAAGTTCACTGATAGGCCCTCCATTACAAGACCAGCCCGGGTGAGAGCTTTTGAACTTGAACATTAAACGTAAGCTTTCCACCGGTATTACCGATAGGCCACGCAGAGGTTCCCCCCTGGTCGGTCTCTGTTGTGGAGACCTGTCTCCGGCTCGCGGTTCTTTGTAGAGGTAGTACGCCCGACGTGTTTTACCAGAGGGAGTTTGGAGCTGTTCTGGACGAACACCACAATTCAACGTTGATCTACACAGATGGATCGCTTACGGGATCAGGAGTGGGATGTGCCAAATGCGTTGAGGGCGTAGCACATGAATGGACGCTGTCTCCTATGTGTACAATACTTGGTGCTGAACTATATGCCCTGTGGAAAGCCATCCTATTTTGTGTGACTAGCGCTACAGGGATCAGCTTTGTCATCGTAAGTGACAGTTTGAGTGCCATACATAATATCAAGGCACTTTATCCTCGAGATCCACTCGCCCAAAGAGTGCAGGCTTTATACCAGCATCTTAAAGAGACTGGGAAAAGGGTAACACTGGTATGGGTTTCTGGCCACGCAAACATATGTGGCAATGTGATGGCGGACGAGACAGCTAGAAGGGCCTCCAGGGGGGGCATGTGGATGTTCCGGTGGTGAGGCAAATGGATCTTAAGTCAGCTCTGAGAGAGGCGGTGGGCTATACTAGACCTTGGACACTACCTCTACGTATGAGTAGAATTAAAAGAGTCAAGATCCACATGTTAAGGATTGGCCACACAGATCTTACACACGTCCACTTATTACTTGGGGAACCTCCTCCGGCTTGTATGAACTGTGGCGCGCAGGTTACTGTACAGCACATTTTGTGTGCATGCCCCGGACTATACCAAATGAGACAATTTTATCACTTGGTGGGAGAGTTAGACGAAATCTTGAAATCCTGAAGGGATTGCGCGAAGGGATGCCTAAGCGTGGCCAGGGGGAAGCCTGGTCTCTAGCGTAGAAACGCCTGTGGGGAAACGGGCGCCTCTTCACAGTATTAGCCTTACTATAGTATGGGTGCACTGCTGTAGTTGACGTGTATTTCATCCCCTCTCGTGGGACACTATGAGTTGTAGTAATTTTAATGAGGACTTATCCTCCGAAATAAGCGCTGAGGGTAGACAGCGTTGTCAAAATGCCGAACACATAAGCAAGAAAAAGGAGGATCTTCCCCGGTTTCTTCTTATTAAAAGTACTGAAGGTAACTTCTCTAAAACGTCACCATTTTTAATAGCGAATTCTATTAACGGTATTATTGGAAGGGCTAAGTCAGTAAAAAAGGATATGTTACTAGCAGAAACTGTATCAAACTTGCAATCAAGAAAATTGTTAAACACGTCTAGAATATGCAATATGAATGTTCAAGTTATCCACATAATTCTCTTAATCAAAGTAAAGGGGTAATATACTGCCCTAATTTCCTCAACTGTTCAATCGATGAGATATCGGAAGGGTTAAAAGACGAGAAAGTTATAGAAGTAAGGCGCATCAAGTCCAAGAGAAATGGTATTCTCATAGACACTCCAAACCATGTTTTAACATTTGACACTCCAACACTTCCACAGCGTATAGTAGGAGGAATATACCCTCTAAAAGTGCGGCCATACATTCCGATGCCATTACGTTGTTTGAAATGTCAATATTTTGGGCATATGGCCAACAATTGTCATAGAACTCCCACATGCATTTGCAGAGAACCTATACATGAAGGCAACTGTAAATCTAACAGTATTTGTATAAATTGCAAAGGTGAACACAAATCAAATGGCCGCAGATATCCAAAATACATAGAAGAGTTGTCTATACAAGAAATTAAAACGTTAAAGAAAATTTCATACTTCGAAGCCAGAGAGGAATTAAAATTGTCACCAGTACTAACGAACAGAACATATGCGACGGCTACGTCAACCTCAAGCACTAACATCGTGCAAGACGTAATGAAAACTCTCTTACCTGAACTAGACAAAATGATTAATAATAGTATCAATGCACACATGAGCAATATTTTTGAAGCCCCAAGTGCAACGCAAACCATAACGGAGGTAGAGGCTGAAGATATTGATAAATGAAGTCAAGAGCGCATGGAAACTGTTGAATTAATAACCAATGAAAATTCTGAAAAAGTCCTGAATTAGAAATTTCAGAAAGACCCTTAGTTCTAATGAAAAGGCAATGGCGAGTAATAAAGAAAAGGAAACCTGGATGGGAAAAGGGTAAACCTAGGAAGAAGGTACCACCTGACTCCGTGCTACTAATCACGGAGGCAGGGCCTTCAAGTACGCAGTGAACCCTATAATCTCGTGATGTCAAATCTGTGATAATTAATCTTGTTATTAACTCAGCATTTATACATATTTATTCCTGATGTCAGATCTGTGATATTTAAACTAGTCATTAAGTTAGAATATATACTTATATATTTATTTTATTGTGTTAAATTTTGTTTGTCTGTTATATATTTACATTTGTGTCAAATTTGTTTGTTTATATATTTATTTAAATGGTAATGTTGTACATTGTCTGATTTACAAACACATATTTTATCGTGATTATTACAACCTAGGTACTTATAAACAATAACACTATAATGGATAAAATTATTCATTGGAACTGCAATGGTGTAATGCAGTATTTACCAAAACTGCAATCACTGCTACATGTACAAAATCGAATAATCGTATGTCTTCAAGAAACGCATTTTAAACCTGAAGAGCATTTTAACATACGAAAATGTGTAGTTGAACGTAACGATGTCGCTTCCCAAACTCTTGCACACGGAGGAGTAGCTTTTATAATCAGAGACGATGTGGCTAATAAAAATATAACAATCCAGTCAGAATTGCAGGTTATTTCGGTGCAAATATTTATTCCTCATCCAATAACCATATGCAATCTATACCTCCCCAATAGAACGTGGACCATAAGACATCTGACAGAAATAATATACCAGCTACCAAAACCATTTATATTAGTCGGAGATTTTAATTCACACAATCCTTTATGGGGACCTTCACATAAAGACACCAGAGGAAAAATGTTAGAGCAGTTCATAGAACAAACAAAATTAATTGTTATGAATGACGGAAACCCTACATTTATTAATATTCGATCAAATTCCTTTTCATGTCTTGACCTATCTTTATGTTCACCATCGTTGGCAACAAGATTCAAATGGCAACCTTTAGATAATCCAAATCTCTCTACTCTTCACCACAGTTAACAGATAACATAGACATAGATGTTTGTGAAGTAACTGATAGCATCATAAAAACTGCAGACGCTTGCTTTCAACAAACGAAGGGTATTGTTAGTCAATACTCAGTTCCCTGATGGAATAAAAACATAGAAGCACAAATTAGAGAAAGGAAATACGTAAATAAATTCAAAAAACGTCCAACCCAACAAAATTTAATATTATTTAAAAAGGCTCGAGCAAAAACTAAACACTTAATACGTCATAACAAAAAAAAGTGTTGGGAAGACTACGTCAGTAATCTCACATTTGACAGTCCAGTCAATGATGTGTGGAATAAGATAAAATACATTTCTGGAAAAAGCAACTTCTCGATCCCTAAAGTAGAAATTGATGGTAGGATGACCGCAAGCGAACCAGAAGTGGCAGAAGCATTTGCCAAATACTACGAGAGTGCAAGCTCAAACAGTCACATTCAGAATATATAGATTATAACAGCCCGTTGACCCTTAAAGAGCTGAATGTTGCACTTAAGTGATCAAAAAGATCAGCACCTGGGAAAGATAACATCGTTTACGACTTTATAAAAAATCTTCCAATATCAGGAAAAATTATAATACTAACATTGTTTAATAGCATTTGGGAAAAAGACATTTTCCCAAATTATTGGAAAGAGGCAATCATAATTCCTATTCTAAAGCCGGGTAAAACCCGCAGCAACATAAGCAACTACCGATCTATATCGCTTACCTCTTGCTTAAGTAAAGTAATGGAAAGAATAGTTAACAACAGACTAGCATGGTTCCTTGAAACAAGTAATTTAATAGCACCCTACCAAGCAGGTTTCAGAAAACGACGCTCTGCATTCGACCACTTAGTTCGACTAGAAGATGCTATTCAGAATTCCTGCATTGACAGAAAGCATATTGTAGGAGTATTTTTTGATTTACAAAAAGCTTTTGCCACAACATGGCAACAAAGTATTTTACAACTGTACGACTGGGGGTTAAGGGGAAATCCACCCAAGTTTATTTTTGCATTCTTGAAAGACAGGTCATTTTTAGTTAGAATAGGAAATTATTTATCAAAGAGCCATGCCCTTCAAAACGGCGTACGACAAGGATCAACAATATGCGGGACTTTATTTATCATTGCAATGAACAATATAGCACAAAA
Organism: Vesta saturnalis; assembly: GCA_036346205.1. Lineage (NCBI taxonomy): Eukaryota > Metazoa > Arthropoda > Insecta > Coleoptera > Lampyridae > Vesta > Vesta saturnalis. The sequence continues at coordinate 2,971,172 of JARFJB010001506.1, forward strand.
TGTAGGTGAATCAATACATAAATGTTTATATGTTGACGACTTAGCTATTTACTTTGCCGGAAAAACCTTTGCTTGTATAGAATCTTAGGTTCAATGTGCAATTGATCAAATTAATAACAACGCAAAATCTATTAGGTATCGTTTTGCACCCGAAAAAACGGTTTGCGCCCACTTTTGCAGACTCCGTACCCCGCATAGAGGGCCGAAACTGTTTATGGGCAAAAATCGAATTAAATGCGAAGACACGGTGAAATTTCTTGAAATGTATTTTGAGAGCTCGTTATCCTTCAGAACGCAAATAAGTGAAACCGCAACAAAAACCAAAAAAGCAATAAACATCATAAAATGCATGTCAAATATCAACTGGGGCTCTAATAGAGAGACACTTACTAAAATGTATAAAGCCATAGTTCTATCCAAAATAGATTACGGATGCAGTATTTATGGAGCAGCAAACTATTTAGTAACAAACATGTTATCCAAAAATTCGAGAAAAAACCAACTGCAACCCGGCTAATGTGCGTACGTGCGATAGAATATAAAAATATACTGCAAATTTCCAACTTTACAATAGCAGTGCAGGAGTTTAACAAGCTCCCTCCATGAAATAACTGCAACATCCTGACACGGCTCGAATTATCGGTATTTTGCAGAAATGAAACAAACCAACAAATTATAGTGCATAAGTTTAACCAAATAAGAGAAGAACATTCTAACCCATTGTTAATTTTCACCGATGGATCAAAACACTCAGTAGGCACAGGATACGCCTATTACGTAGACGGAAAATCCTATAAATGGAAAATATCAGAAATAATCAGTGTCTACTCAGCGGAATTACATGCTATAAGAAGAGGATTAGCACATTGTTCGTCAGTTACAAGCAGAAATTGTATAATATGTACAGATTCAATATCGGCACTGTTAGAAATAGAAAATCAAAATACCATAAACCCCATAATGCAAAGAATTCACAAAATAATCAATTGCATCTCAACTTTGAGAAATAATAAATTTATCTTTGTATGGGTTCCGAGCCATTCCAGCATCAACGGTAACTTAAAGGCAGATAAAGCAGCGAAAGACGCATCCATATTAGACCAAGTTGTGAATGAACTAGTAACTCCCGATGACGCCAAACGGTACATATTAAACCAAATAATCAAAACCTGGCAAATCAGTTGGAAAAAGGAAACAAGTAAATTACTAATGTTCAAAGAACACGTACGCCCCTGGAATCTACCAAAGCAGCTTACCAGAAGAGAAGGGGTTATAATAACACGGTTACGCATTAGTCATACCAACCTTACGTGATCCCTTATTAACAGGAAACCAAGCACCAACATGTAACGAATGCAATGAAAACATGACTATTATACACATTTTAAAAACTTGCAAAAAATACAAAACCATCATGACAACCACAAGAAACGAATTTGATATCGTCCAACTATTAAAATCGAACAAATACGACGACCTAAAAATAGTAATAGATTATCTAAAAAGAATTCGCGTTTATAGTAAGATTTAAATGATTATATTAGGCTAATGACCTTAGATGTCGATGCCATTAAAAAAAAAATAGTAATAATAATAATAATAATAATATTGGTTTATTTAAAACGTTGGTTACATTTCCTCTTATAATAAACGTATACATAATTGTTGAGTCTAATATCTATCTGTTAGATCTGGAGTCAACCGTTATAAATAAGAACTCCAAACCGCTGAAGCTAAAGCTTGTGTGCGGATTTTGGTTAGTACTATATTACGACTCTACTGAATCTGAATCAGGTTACACTAATATCTAATTATAAACTTAAAAAGAACAAGAGAACAATACAGTAAGTGTCTTATCATGTTAATTTTTTATTAATTCTAAACTTATTATACAGGATCTTATTATTTAATTGCACCATGTGTATAAGGTTACATTAATATTTAAAATGACCTAAACAAGAATAAGAACAATAGATAACTGCCTTCTCATGTTAATTTTTATTAATTCTAAAGTTATTCTTAAGTAGGAACTTATTACTTAATTGCACATGAACATTAAAAATATCTTTTAATACAAGCACATAGGAAATTATTATCAATTTTCAATTTGTGTAATCCATTTCCTTAGTTTAGTCTTAAAAGCTAACACGTTACAACTGTTTCTAATATCTTTCGGTATTAAGTTAAAAATTCTAGCACCTAAAGATTCTGGAGATTTTTGTCCTATCTTTTTCTTTGTTCTCTTCAATGTTTTTTGTTCATTTAATTTACTTTGGTATTACAGCTATGTATGATTTGCTGCAGTTTATCTCTGTTTTTATATTAATATGTGGCAATGTTTTTGAAATATAATTTTGTAATGTTATATAATTTGGTTTCTGCAAATAAAAGGTCTGTCGGAAATCTTTGGTTTTTATCGTACAATATTTTAATGAATCTCTTTTGGATTACTTCCAGATTTTTTAAATAACTGTAGGCTGCCGAACCCCAAACAGCAATTCCATACTCCAGAATGGATTGTACCAGACCATAGTATATTATTTTCAAGTTTTTGAAATCCAATATACATTTTAAATTTCTGAATTTGTGTAAGATACCTCTTAGTTTGCAAATTAGCTTGTCAATATGAACATTCCATTTCATATGTTTATCAATATATACTCCTAGGTATGTTATAGACTCAACTGGTTCCAGAACTATGTTCGTAGCGATACGAATATTGTTAAACGTTGGGAGGTTATAATTGTGACAAGTAAAGGGAATATATTTTGTCTTGCTGTAATTTACGGTTAAACTTTGTAATCGAACCAGTTCTTGATTAATTGGAGATCTTTTTCGACCTTTTCTTTGAGATCTGTCCATGTTGTGCCTTTATAGAAAATAGCGGTGTCATCGGCAAAGTAAATAATTTCACCTTTAGAAGGTAGATTAAATATCTCATTGACATATACCGTAAATAGTAATGGGCCAAGTACCGTTCCTTGTGGAATTCCACATTCTACTACCATCTCTTCGCTCAATATATCTCCAATTTTGACACTCTGTTTTCTATGCTCTACTTTTAAATAATTTATTCGCTATTCCCCTTACACCTATGTCCTCAATGCGCTGTAATAACTGTTTGTGGTTTATGGTGTCGAAAGCTTTAGCTAAATCTATAAATATACATAATGATCGATTATTGGTATCTAAAGTATTTTGTATTTCATTTATTAAATCTGTTAATGCATCTTTTGTTGATTTATGTTCTTGAAAACCATACTGACTTGAAGATATTAAATTATACTTACTCAAGAATCTAGTTAACCGAACCTTTAGTATTTTCTCGAAACTTTTAGCAAGACTTGAAATTAATGAAATTGGACTGTAATTTTCCAGAAGACTACCGTCACCTTTTTTATATAATGGTTTAATCACTGCCGTTTTAAATTCCCTGGGACAGATTCCGGATACGAATATTTTGTTAATTACTATTGTTAGAGCCGGTGCTATGATATCCTTATTGTTTTTTATTATATTTGATGTAATTCCATCAATTCCAGGTGCTTTTTTCCCTTTTAATTCGTTTATGTATTTTTTAACTTCGCTCTCATCAGTAGAAGACAAGAACATTGTATTTGGATTTATCCCATGTTTAAAATCTGTTGGTGCCTTGGTAATTTTGCTAGCTAATTGTTTCCCTACTTCGGTAAAATGCTGATTTAAAGCATTAGCTATTTCTTTATTCGAAGATGTTTGTGATGCTGTTGGAGTCTTTATTTCTTTAATCTCTCAATTTGACTTCTTCTTTTGTGTTATTTTATTTACGATGTTCCATAAATTTTTACTATCAGGATTTTTGTTTATTTTATTATTCCTTTTCCATATATTAAATAAGTTTTGTTTAGTGTCAGTAGATTTAACAAGTCCCGCTGTAATCCATTTACTTGATTCCCATTTATTTTTATAAGTGTGGTTGACTGTGTGATTGCCGATTTCATTTGATCTACAAGAACAGTTGCAAGTTTGAAAGTATAAAACTTCACTTTTACATGTTAGGTAGAGTTTATTCTTTAAAAAACCAAGCTTAAGTTTTATTTATTGATTTGTCGTTAAGGTATTATTACACTCAGAAAAATATAATAGGTTGATTCATTGAATAAAAGTTATTATCCAACAACTTTCAACTTTTAGTAAATTCAAACGGAATTGAAGTTAAAAAATACTAACCAGCATTGTTATTACAACAGTAACCTGATTGTTATTGTTCACAGGACAAATAACAACCTTTTTCGGTATAGTTTAAACAAACAGTTGTTTGTTTGACTACTAATAAATGCGAATATAGTAAAATTAACCCGACATTTAGTAATTTCTATGATTTAACAAATTAGTTCGTTTCCTATAACAAAAATGATTGTCAAGTTAACAATACTCTGTACAAACTACTTTTTCAGTACCTTTACGTAGCGTTCGACTGACGAACCAATAATTCTAAATATTTAACCCATTATTTAGTGGTTCAACCTATCAACGGAGGTAGATATTACAATTTTTATAGATTAATCTGAGCCTTTCGTTCGGTTTCCTTCACATAGTTACTGTTTGGTGCCCTTCTATCATATTGTGTTTTAAAATGCCGATACATCATGTTCGAAACAATCAGCAGTCTTGTTGGATCTTGCAAGTTGCACATTCTGCATTACTTTTTAGTTATTAGTGAGTGAGTGTTCTCTCCAAGTAGTGTATTTAAAATTTTACCGTGCTGTTATAAACCATGTGAGTATTTAATGTTATTTTGAATAATAGATGTACTTACAATGAAGTAGGTTTCAAGATTTGAACTTATCGGACGTTTTTATAAACCTGGATAATCCGCCAGGCCAGAGTGATGTGACTCATGAAAACGAAACCATTTCTTACTACTTAAAAGTAGAGAACGTAATATTAAAAAACCTTCTGGATAGTTGGGGATATGGTTATTTTTTCTAACTGTTTATGAATAAGTACCTGCCTACAAATATTAAAATTAATTAAAAAGTAACCACATGGCAACCCCTGCGTACGTGCCTGTAAAATATTTCTCTTGGCTGCTTTCTTTATTTGTAAATTTTATTTTAATTCTAGACGTAGAAATAAATACCGAGAGGTTAATGCATATGAAATATGAGCATATTAAAGATATATTAAAGGATACCAAATTAGGAGTGAGAATAGAATTTCAGAAAAAAATTACCGACTGGAAAATCTCCCAGGTAAATAAAGAAACTGTTTATGGTAAATTAAATTTACAGGGCATAACAACATTCGACGAGGCTAGTACTCTGTCTAATTATGGTACAACTACATCGCCTGGTCCATCGTTCAACAACAGTGATGGGCGACATCAATTAAATAACGAACTAGAGAGTGAAAAGCATGTCGTTTCATTTTTTGTAAGTATGTAGTTAAGAACTATTATTTTTTTTATTATGTTTAGAAAATCTGGACGAAAATCCATTTTGTTATAAACCGATTAAAGTTCTATACCTATTTCCTATTTCTGATAATGTGATTTGTTTATCTTTTAATTTTTTAATTTTTTTCCAATTATTATATTTATTTGTTGTTATTTAAGTAAGTACATATTAACACTCAATACTCAAATTACACAAAATCGTTTAAGGTTGCAGCGAAATTTTAAAGGCTATTTCAATTTAATTATAAACGATGAGATTTTATTAAGGATTTTTTTTATCGATACTTAGTAAAAAATGAGAAAAATCAGCTTTTCGCTGAAACTTAGTCTTTTTTTAGGATCTTTCTAAAATAATTCAACACTCTATTAAGGGGGCAATATGTCTTACGAACATTCAGTACCCTTAATAAGCTAAGACGACGCATCAAGAGCCATATTAATTGATGCCATTATTGCTTGGCATTTAGAACAAAAAATTCGGATGACCCGACAGATTTTTGAGGAAATTTCTACTGAGATTGCTTTAAAGTTTAATGACGATAAGGTACCTGCATACTGACTGCAGCAAAATAATAATTTGCTAATAGAAAATATTTTACAGACTATATACTACAAGAAAGTGGGTAAAAAGCCATCCGGTCGCTTATATGATAAATATCAAAATACCATGAAACGACTAAGAAAGTTAGGACTTTTGGTTATCATCTCTACCAGTAGTGATAGTACACCAGAACCAGAATTGAACTCTGCAGACAGTGACATTGAAACAGCTGGTAAGATTTGTAGCTTCACTTGATTGAGAATATGAAAATGATTTCTTTTTTGTATGTAAATAGAACTTGAAATAAATCAAGCTTGGCTCAAAGTAAATAATAGTCCATGGACTGAGGTCCAACATAAGTGGCAACTGACCTACCAATTGCGACGAGGGCATATTTTGGACAAAAATAAAACAACGGCTGATGTAATCCTTAATTGGCCTTTGTTCACGCCGATGGCGGAAACTTGGTAAAAACATGAGAATACATCGTCTTAATAGTAAATATGTTACTTACATTTATATTTTTTAGGTTGACATAGATTTTGAGGCACTCTTTAAGGGAAAGAGTGCATTATTGATTACAAAATGGGATCTTTTTAAACAAAAGATCCTACCAATTCTAAATCAAAAAGTAAAAGACAAGCAAAATCTGCAATACCTAAAGAGAATCAATTCTGCACCAAAAGATTCAGGTATAGTGCATTTCACGAGTAATTAGACCTCTGCAATATGGCCGCCATTTAAATTTGTCACTAAATAAATCGCGGGAGTACTCATTGGCGTAGTACCTGTTATATAAAAAAAAAGTGAAAAACTTATTTGAATAAATTTATTATTAATAAATTCACCATCACCACGCCCACCTAATATTATTATATACTATTTTAACTATTTTAATACAAATTTAAAAAAAATGAACAAGTATGTAGTAAATTATTTTTTTATTAACAATTATTGCGTAATTAAAAATCGCAGAATTATAAACATTTAAAATAAATTGTTCTGTAGACTTTTTTACTCATATATATGATCTACGCTGTAATAATAACAGTTAAAATATGACAATTAAGAAAATATTGTATAATCTTACCGAAGTTGCACTATAACTGTGCAAATTTTCAATAAAGTTCTGGTCTTCAGTTAAAACAAACCTTTCTTCCATTTTAGTATGAAAACTACACAATCACTACAACCGTTACAAATTATTGTTTACAGTATAATGGCAAAATGGAAAATTGATTCCACATTTATAAGCAAAGCAAGTGGTCATTAATGATTTCTAATTCACATTATGCTAATGGAGTAATTTGCAGTTTCAACATTAATTACGAATTAGTAATGGTAAATTTTCAGAAATTCTTAACAACAATGATATTTGTTTGGAACATTCTTTTATTTTAACGATGTTTATTTCTTACAATAATTACATTGAAAAATTTTCAATTTTACTAACCTAAGTTACCACTTCGCGTGATACGCTACTGAGTTGGCAAATAATATTTTAAGACGTTTGAAGGTCGTATTTGTTATTATATTTGTCTTTTGCTATTATAATGTTGTAGGAAAGGATGGATAATGCGGTTCAGAGTAGCCAACTGAAATATCCCTTTCATTACAACGTTACACTTATAGCATCTTAGTTATTTTATCATTGGATGTTGTTCATAGTGGAATGGCAGCCATATTATGGAGGTCTAATTATTCGTGAAATGCACTCTAATTATGATTTAAATTTAGTTACTTGCCCGTAAAATGAGCTGTAAACTATCCGACTTAATATTTTGTCTCTAGATAGAATTACAGATACTGTATTATCTAACTTATCTATTCGTTACAGATACCTCATGCCTTCTGGCGCTTGCTTTACATTTTATTCTACCACCAACACTCAAACACGTGAAACGAGACAACACTGGTAAGCAAGTAGTTAAATCAACGATAAGAGATTCCCAAGATTCTTTATTTTAGCTTTGTGTAACCCCCAATGATTTCGATAATAAAATTTCAGAATACAAAAATAAATTAAAAAGTAGAAACGAAACTCTGCAACCAATATGTGTAGATATATTAAATTGTGAAGAATTTATTGTATACTACGATGGCATTCGCTATAAATTTAGTAATTTTGTAGCTGCATTTGACTGTTTATTCAAAATATATCATGTTTTAGATCTTTGCTATCCAAAAGATTCGTCCAAATTTTCCTTTTTTAAGATATTTTTTTGAAATGAATGACCATCAAGACTCTCAAGCTAATAACGCAAATATTTTATGTTTATTGCAAGATTTGAAGTAAAAGCTTAGTATTAAATTTAATAATTGTACCTACTTATACTTTAACAATGACTCATCGCTGCTTTCAATGTTTTGAAATATTCACTGAAGAACAACTTGTACCACATATTACATTGTTTCATAGATTAAATGAAAAGTTTGTCTGTTTAGCATGCTCCCATACATATATGCATACTGATATGCCACTTGACTCCGAGAAAGTTAATAATTTTAATAAAAACTTTGAGACTATTAGTACGACCTGCAATGTATCAGCAGTATTAACTTCTATTAAATCTTCGGCATTACTGTTAATTACTCGCTTATACGAAAAAGCCAACTTCGCTAGATCTGACGCAGAAAATATCGTCAACGAACTTTTTGTTTCACTGCTGAATGATATTATGTGTGAAATCCAAAAATTCTTTAACTTACACTTTAATCAGGCAACTGAGAATGTAGATCAATTTTTGAAAATTATTGATTTCTGTAAAAATACCTTTAAAGAGTTTAACACGTTTTACAAATATTTAAAGGCAGTTAAGAGCGAAGGTTGCTACAGCAATCCTATAACATTTGATATGCAAACTGAAACAGGACCAGTAATTGTAAAACATAATATATCATTTGATAAAAAAACCACCAAAGGTGTTTTAATGCCCCTCAAGTTCCAATTTAAGAATTTTTTTGAATTAGGTAATAATTTAGATTTAATTCTAGAAAACACAAACCGACTAAAAGAAGAGAATGCAATGAAAAATATTATTCATGGCGAAATATGGAAAGATAAAGTATGCAATCATAAAGAAAAGATTATTTTCCCTTTTATACTCTACTACGATGACTTTGAGATAAACAATAGTTTGGGATCTCATGCGGGGGAGCAGGCACTAGCTGCTTTTTATTACAACTTCCCTACTTTACCCCAACATTTTGTATCATCTCTCAATACTATTTTTCTTGCTTTGGTGTTTAAATCTAAAGATTGTTTACATGGAACCGACGTTTGTTTGAACTTGTTAATTCAAGAAATTAAAGAGTTAGAAGAAATTTGAATATTATTTCAGCACAATGGGGAAGAAAAACGACTATATTTTATGTTAAGTGCTGTAGTAGGAGATAATTTAGGCTTAAACTCATTATTAGGCTTCACCAAAAGCTTCAAATCCTCATTACCATGCAAGTTTTCTCAGTCAGAAATTTCATCTGGTTGTAAAGAAACATTATCAAAATTTAGAAATTGCACTAATTATGAAAACGATATTGAAATTGAACACAATGTAACAAAAAGGATTAAATTATTTGGTTTACGAGAAAATTCCATATTTAACTGCATTACTTCATTTCACGTTACAACCAATTTTGTAGCAGACATAATGCACGATCTGTTTGAAGGCGTTTGCTATTATGATATTTGCCAAGTTTTGCTAAATTTTATTGAAACCAACTTAATATCCTTGGATATTTTAAACAGTAGGAAACAATCTTTTAATTACGGAGAAACGGATACTGGAAATATTTCTCCCCCTATAAAACTAAATCATTTGCAATCCAATAAACTTCATATGTCTGGCTCTGAAATGTGGACATTTTGCCATTTTCTAACTTTAATAATGGGAGACCTTATCCCTAACGATAACAAGTACTGAAAATTATTATGTTTTCTTATAGAAATTGTTGACATTGCGCTATGAACCGAATTTGATGATGCAATTTTGCATGAGTTTGAACAAAAAATTTTCAAACATCACTCTTTGTATATAAAATTATTTGGTAAAACTTTAAAGCCAAAACATCATTTTTTGGTACATTATCCCACAATTATTAAAAAAATGGGTCCACTGCGCTACTTGTGGTGCTTCCGATTTGAATCAAAGCATCGGAAACTGAAACAATATACTAACAACACGAATTCTCATAGACAAATAGCTTACAGCATCGGACTTAAATACCGAACCATATTATTCGGTTAAATATGCTCGTCTTTGTTTAGGAAACAAAAAAAAATTGTTGAGTAATACGTTAGTTCTGTTGAGCTACCAAACGTCTGCCATCCTACAACCAAAAACTGTAGAACAACATATAAGCTCATTGGCTAAACACTTTATTGTTCAGCAATCCTCTAATTAAAAAAATTGGCAGTTTTTCAAAAACTATTGTACCTAATTTGTATAATTTTTTGTTATTATTCTTGCATTTCTGCGTAAAAGTCATTAGATTTATTATAATCGCGTATTTACATACTTATAATTATAATAAAGCAGTAAGAATCCTTATGCAAAAGAAGGACCACACAATTATGTATTTTTTGAAAGCTGAGAGTAAGCTCTATTATATAATAAAAAAATATACAGTGTGTTTCACTTAAAAAAACAAAACTTTGGTTTATTGCGAAGAAACTGACTTTTTGTGAGGAAGACTATGAACGCCACTAAATTCTATGCAAAATTCTGTATAAAACCCACTTTTCGCCATTTCGATACATTACGAGGCAAAGCTGTTACGAGGGGTGCTTAAAATGTGCAAATTTTGAATTTCGCCCTGTATCTCAAATACTAATAGGACTATGACAATTTTGTTTGTGGCATCTTTCGTTCCACTAAAAAGTAGAACAGGGTCGTGAAAACTGCATCTATCTTTGCTCGCAAACGAGATACCCTACAATTTAAACCAAAATGGGACACAGTATATATCTACCTTCTTTCAAAACATCCCTTTAGGAACGTTATAAACCATCTAGGAGAAATGGATTAAACTATAGGACTTTATTAAAAATTAGTTTTGACATTTTAGAATACGAATATTTAAAACGGCGATGTGATAAGTGTTTGGAGTGTATAGCCCTCGGAGTACGGAGAATATTTTACTTACTTAGATTCCGAAGATGGGTCAACCATGACCCATATAGTCAATCCTGATTTAATTCGTTAAAATCTAACAAGATAATTTTTAAAGCGATTTTTATTAAATATTAACTTTATTTTAACAAAATAAAAAAAACGTAAAATAATAAACTTAAACTACATTCTATTGCATTTTTTTTAATTAACAATTTTTTTAGAATGGTTCCCCATCGTCGTCTTTTTGACAATAGTTACATTTAATTTTCAGAATATGAAGGTCTTACCGTGTTTCGTCGCACCTAACCGAAGTATAAAGTTGTCCTCAGTGTGCATTTATAATCATATTGTAAACTTCCGTAAAGTCCGAAAAGTGGGTTAGACGTGACACGACAAAATGCGTGTCATGTATGGGAACAAATATAATTTGTCTATTTACGAATCATATGAAAAATAATAGAAGAGATCAGGCCCGGGCCGTCCATATGGGCAACTCGTGCGTTGCACCAGGGCTCCGTGGATGCAACAACACAAAAAAATAAGATTATGTTCCCGTCATATGAAAACGAAAATAGTTAGTAATAATTATTTATTATTTTACATAATTACAGTTTTCTGCGTGGAATTACAGCGAGTTTTATTTTGTTAAAAAAAAAAATAATAAACATAGATAAGTCATTATTTATTCATAATAAAGGCTTAGTCATTTATTGTGTTGCGTTTCAACTTGTATTTTAACGAGTATACAATTATTTGTGTTGTAACTTGCATTCTGTGACTTGTATTTCGACCTCCTACATAAAAAGAGTTTACTTGATAGATTTGTTTTATATTTATTATATTACCATACCGTTTGATAAATAGTTGAGAAGAAATAATTTTAATAGTGATATTTATTTACCTAGTAAATTTGGTGTGCGTTTAATCGTTTATTATTTAGTTAGTTATTAGTTCGAATTGATTACTTAAAAGCTTCTGTCTAAGGTAAGTTAAATAAGTTTTGTAATCAATTTGGTGGAAAAGCAACTGTTTATAATTAATTTTTTTTTTCAAGTTTAATCAACAAATTTTTTTATTTTTTTTTTTTCAAGTTTAATCACCAAATTTTTTTAATTGTTGCCCATCTTGTCTTAAAAAATCTACTTTAAAGTTTTGCCGCAACCACCGATTGAATTATTTTTGCAATTATTAAAATGTGAAGCGAATTAATTTGGATTTATATATAGATGTCTAAAGAGAAAAAATGAAAAAAGAAACTTTCCGGATATGAAACCTTATTAACCAAACGAAAACGTGAGAACTTACAAAAACTAATGCAAAAATAACAACGTTTTTTTCAAAAACCAACCATTTCTCACGAAAACAAGTACCTTCTGTCTACATCAACAGCGGAATTAGAAACTGAGCCAAGCAGCAGCCAAACGGTGTCCGATTTCTTGATTCCTACGGTATTCTCAACTACTGATGAAGAACTGCTGGAGAGGGAATTTGAACGCAGTGTCAATATTCAGCTACAACCAACTTCTAGTAAAGATTGTAAACTTGATGGTGACGATGAACAGAAATTTTTGCCACTTTCCGATGATCCAGGGTTATAGCTAAAAGTTTTATGTCTTCATCATGTTCAATTATTCGTAGGTAATGGACCAGGTCATTGTCAGATTAAAAATCAGATTTACCCTAAAGACAAATCAGGGCGTAAGTTTTCTGACACACATTTTACTAGAATTTTACATTATAATGAAAAAGTTAAACGAGAATAGTGGTTATATTCTAACGAAAAAATTCTGTGTTTTGTTTTTATTGCAAACTCTTTAATGTTGCAAATTCTGCGGAAACTATAAAATTAAGCAACGATAATGGGTTTAAAATTGGCATCCTTTAAGTGAACATTTAAGTTACCACGAAAAAAGTAAGTTACATTTCCAGAATTTGAAGCAATGGGCAGATCTTTTAAATCGAATGAAAAAAAATAAAACTATAGATTCTAAAGCACAAAAGATATTCAATAAAGAAACAAAATATTGGCATGCCGTTATTGAGCGTATTTTTTATACGGCTCAATTTTTGGCTGAACAGAACTTAGCCTTTCGAGGTACTACTAATAAATTATATGAAAAAAATAATGGAAACTTTTTAAAATGTATCGAAATGGTTCTAACTTTATTAGGAAGTAACGTTAGATCTAAAATTTTAAACATGGCGAAAAGAAATAAACATTTTTCTATCATCCTCGACTATACACCCGATGTCAGCCACCAAGAACAGATTTCAGTATGGATCAGATTCGTCAATTCGTGAATTAGTATTGAAGAACACTTCCTAACTTTTTGTTCTGTTACTGATGTTACCGGTGAAGGGGTAAAAAAATTTTTGTTATCGACGTTAGAAAATTATGAATTAGATATTTTTAATTTACGCGGTCAAGGCTACGACAACTGGGCAAACAGGAAGGGTAAGCATAATGGTTTACAAAAAGAATTTAAATATAAATCCAAGAGCATTCTTTGTACCCTGTTGTAACCATAGTTTGAACCTTATCGTTAAAGATGACGCAAAGCCAAATATATTATTTGTAAAAAAATTTCTATAGTTCAAGAACTTTATAACTTGTTCTCTGCTTCAACCCATCGATGGGCGATTTTGAAAAAACATATGTCAAACTTGCCTTTAAAGTCGTTGTAAGATACCAGATGGTCGAGCCGAATTGATGCTATAAGACCTTTAAAGTATCAACTAGGCGAAATATACGATGCTCTTTTTGAAATTACTTCTGCGCAAAATTTTGATAATGCTGTAAAGAATGTAGCTATGGCACTTGTGGTTTAATATACTAAGCAAAGTAAATATAGTGTCCAAAATTTTAGAAACTCAAAATTTTAATATTGTGCAAGCGTGTGCTGGTTTAAGTAATTCAATTGATTTTTTAAGAGAACTGTCGTTCAGATAACAGTTTTAAGGATTTATTAGAAGATCCAAAATTTAAAGATAAAGGCGTTTTAAGACCTCGAAAAGTTACAAAACAATTTAGTTACGAAGGTGACGATGAACCGATACAAAATGAAGAATTCAAATTTAAAGCACATTGTTTTTTTAATTTGATAGATAGTGCTACAACATCTTGTAACGGTAGATTCGAACTATTATCTGCCCATGCGGCAATTTTCAAATTGTTATGGAATAGTTCGGAATTTAACAGTCACTCTGAATATGAACAGCTAGAGTTTTGTTCAAAACTTGAGGGTGATAAAAATCTGAATGAATTTTATATAAAGAATTGCAGTTTTTGCAGAATTTTGAGGAAAGTGTCACTTATTCGGCAATTACTACCCTAAATTAAATTGTAACCTATAATTTACATTATTCTTGCCCAAACATTTTTGTGACATTACGAATTTTAAAAATTAAAAATCATTAAAAACTATTTACGTGCTATGATACAAGAACGATTGAAAAATTTTACCATCACTTCATTCGAGTCTACTTTAATTCAAGAGTTAGATATTGAAACGTTAATACAACAATTTTCAAAAAACAAAGCGCGTAAACTCCAATTTTGTTAAAATATGTTCAATGTTCCAATAATATTGTTAAAAATTTTTGCATTTATGAATAAAATTTAAAAAATTTAAAAGTACTGTATAATATTTTAAAAATATTTTTATCCATTATCTAACATCCCATGTTAACCCATTATATCCTGTTGTACTCGTTTGAGTACAGCTACAAAAAAAAACCATAATAGCACTTTCTATTTACTGATAGTGTAATTTTAAGAATTAGAACCTATAATTTATAGTGTTTTCCTAAGTTTAAGTTGAGCTTATTTATTGTGCGCCTTGTAAAATTGCAGCGTCATTGTATAAAGAATGACACATTCGTGGTTAAACTGTTAGTACAAGCTGTTACTAAATACGTGATATAATAGGATTGTTGATTTATATTTGTATTCCTAGTGCATATCCCGTTAGTCTTCAGTATAGTGGTACAGATTAAAGTTTACATTTGAAAAACTAGTCAACACCTTGAGTCTGGTAGGTATAAAATTTCATGTGTACTCGTTTGAGTACAATGGGTTATTGAAGTGCTGATTCACATATAATTATAGTGGTTACTAAGTTCGCCTTTCTCTTTCTTTATAGCGACGATATGGAGCTTCCAGAAATATCTACGCGTAATTTTTATGGTAGAAAAAGCTACCGTTATTTACAGCATGCCTTAGAAGACCTGGCCTCGACGAACAATCAGGATGAGGTTGATATTGTCGTTATCCCGCCTAACGCTGATCCGCAGACGGATGAAGAGGAAATCGACGATAATGGCATCCTAGAAGGAGCAACTCCATTACCAAAAGATGTAGCTGGTGAAATTGAACTACAATACATAGGTAGTAGTGATAGTGACAGTGACACAGAATACAATTTACCCTTGTCAGTTATAGAAGAAAATATTGCAAAGTCATCTCAGACAAACCAACGGTCTAAAAAAATAGAACTATCTACACCAAAATGGACTAAGGAATTTGTCGACACCAATATGCATGCAACATCAGGTTTTGCAGATCGCTTAGAAATAGTGAAATATGAATTACAAACTCTGAGTCCAGTGGAAGTGTTCGAAAAGCTATTTGACAATGTGTTTGAACATTTAGTAGAACAAACAAACTTATACTCATCGCAGAAGAACAGACATGATTTTTTCGTTTCAAAAGCTGACATGAACCTGTTTATAGGAATCCTTCTATTTACAGGTTACCACAATCTACCAAGTGAGCGACATCACTGGAGCTTGATGAAGATTTGGGTATACCTTTTATTCAAAATGCAATGTCACGGAATATATTTCAAGAGATCAAAGCATATGTTCACTTAGTCGATAATGATAATTTAGATAATAGAGACAAAATGGCTAAACTACGCCCTATGATTTATTTTCTTAATCAAAAATTCCAACAATGGGGAATCTTTCATGAACACCTTCCCATTGATGAATCGATGGTAAAGTTCCTCGGCCGTCATTCAAGTAAACAATTTATAAGAGGTAAGCCAGTTCGATTTGGGTATAAAAATTGGCTGCTCTGTAGCTCCACAGGTTATTGCTACGCTTTCGACACCTATTGCGGTACCAAGAATACATGGAACGTACCGGTCGACAAAGACCTTCCTTTAGGATCAAGGGTAGTCCTTGATTTACTGAAAAACGTTGCCGTAGCCTCCGACCACGTGGTTTTCTTTGATAATTGTTTCATCAGTCACGGTTTGCTAGAGGTGCTAAAAAATCGTGGCCAATGGGCAACGGGAACAATACGGGACAACCGAACCAGGAAATGTCCGCTTTCGGACGTAAAAACGTTCAAAAAAAAAGAAAGGGGTTACTTTGAGCACATGTGTGATAGCGATGCAGGCCTTCTCTTTATCAGATGGCAGGATGATAATGCCGTTACTATGGTGACAAACTACGATACCGTAGAACCTCTACGTCACGTGAAACGCTGGTCAGCAGTTGCCAAAGATAAAATTGACGTGGCCCAAACAAATGTGTTTCAAAATTATAATCGATCAATGGGTGGCGTTGACTTACATGATCAAGGAGTTAATAATTACAGAATCTCAATTCGCGGCAAAAAGTGGTGGTGGGTGCTTTTTACTAACATGTTAAACTTGACTGTCGTCAATGCATGGAGAATCTTTCAATTGGCATCTGATAAATCTATAGGTCTACTTGATTTCGAGAGATCAATAGTTCGTCACTATTTGGCCTGTCACCAAAAATCAACATTTACAGGTAACAGGGCACCTGGACAACTACCAGCAAGGGTACGTAAACATGAGGGTGGTCATTTTTCACAAAAACTGGCAATTGAGGTGTATCCACTGCCATCAGAGGGTTAGATGGAGTTGTACAAAATGTAAGGTCACTATTTGCATCGAACGAGATTGTTTTATAAAATATCATTCGTAAACCTTGTTTTCTTCTTTTTTTAATTACCGATAATAAAGTTTTTTCGTATTTTGTGTATTTTAGTGATTTGACTGTTTTAGTAGTATAAGCTCCCATTGTACTTGTTTGAGTACATATGCCTATAGGACAAACGGTAAATTTTTGGATATGGGTTACATTTAGTTTTTTGTTTCAAATGAAGCTTTCGTTAAGAAAAAAACAAAAAAAAGCAAAAAAATTCGAAATACAGCATTGGGTCTTAATGGGTTTCATTTCTATTAACAGTTTTGACCATTTCGCTAAGTATTCGTATGATTTTAACTTGAAAATTTTTAAACTGAATGTGTGCAAGATAGAAGTTAAAACAAAAAAATCTATTTTTATAACAAGGTTTGTTAATTTTTTTATAACACTGTATAGAGGCGCACTTTTTGTTTTTTCACGACGACGCTCGACAAAGTTGGCGCGCCACTGCAAGGGAACAATAAAGAGAACTTAAAAAAGCCAAATTTGTAAAAAAAATATTTTAAAAATTATTGCCAAATAAGTGAATTTCGGGTCAGACTTGATCCACTCTTCCTACTCCGAGGGATAGTCTTGACCAAAGACAGACTTGGTTAATCTAATCTTCATCTTTGAGTACTATTATATTCCGGCATTCAATGTAAACCGCTTTTACAATGTATCATTTACGTATTAAAGTAATATTAATAGTTAAAGGCGCAGTGCAGTGTCTTCAGTGTTCTAATATAACATGGTCAAAAGTGTAAAATTTGTTTCAAATTTATAAAACGCATTGAATTTACCTTTGCAATATAGATATCATTTAATTCATATAATATATAATAATAACAACGAACAAACATTACTTTAACGTGAAAATCTACCATTCAATACAAAAATAATGATTGATAACAGTATTCGCATTTAAAAGTGTTTTATATTGATATTTCGAGTATAAAGTGCAAAAAGTGGTTAGTTTATAGACGATGGATTTCTAGTAGTTATCTTTAATATCATTCAGGTGATGTGATATTTCTAATAATAGATTACTGATAATATATATTAATTGAACAAGTTCTATTTTTGCCATCAATTAATATCTAGTTTATTGGCCTACTATAAAATGTTGTTCATCATAAATTTTAATTGATTATGGACGTGTAGTAATTATCACAAGTAATTGTAATATGAAACAAAATCAATGAAAAGGATGTCTTAATGAAGATCAATTAACGTACTCCTAGCATGAATTGCTACGTAAATATTCTACATGTTTGACATTTATCATATCAATCATACTGAATTGGTTTCGACATACATAATAAGGAAAGAATACCAAAATTTGGTTGTTTTTTTACTAAATGTATTATGGAATCTGTTTAAGTTATTTACACAAACTACGACACACACTACGGTTACGCATTACCGCTGAAATAAACAGCATTTCTAAAATAAATATAACTTCCAGAAAAGTATAATAAAAAAAGATATAAAAATATGTAAAGCATTTGTATGTAAACTAAACGTCTTTTAATTTAAACATAGATCTGAAGGTTGCAACAATTTATTAGAAGTTACAAATTTTGCTCAAAAATAGATACACGTATGGCTTTTAAAAACAATTAATCACAAATGTATAAAAATGATTTATTTTTTTTTATTAATAATCAGTAGTACCTTTCGTCCAGTGACGTCAAAATATCTAAGTAGGAAAATTTTTATTTAGGTATATAAACACTAACACAATTCCTCAACGTTTTTCAATTAAGTTCTATTGCTTTGATAAACAAATTCTACAAGTGTCAAAATAAGAAAACGTTAATAAAATTTCGTGTTTGTAACTTTCTTTTTGTCCACAAGCAATATCATTTCAAAACTGGCGATAAGATAAGTCACCTTAATGACGCAGTCAAAAATTAGTTAACGTCAGAAATTCGATATAGTCGATTTATTACGGTTTTCAAAACTTTTTTCCTTTCACAAATCATTTGAA
The DNA here is from genome assembly GCA_036346205.1 of Vesta saturnalis. Taxonomy (NCBI): domain Eukaryota; kingdom Metazoa; phylum Arthropoda; class Insecta; order Coleoptera; family Lampyridae; genus Vesta; species Vesta saturnalis. Next base: position 2,990,200 of record JARFJB010001506.1, read on the forward strand.
AATATTTAAATATCAGAAGTTTTCAACATTCCAAGTTTTGCGTTCGATATACAATGCGAAACCTCCGAATTTCACTAATTATTTCTATATTTTAACTAGCAAGTAATACGTACATGAGAAAAAACTTAATTTAATAAAAATCCCTTGATAGTCCATTAGGTAGGTGCTCAGCTTCAGATTCTGCAGTGTCTGTACTTTATAGGAATAGAATTTTGACAGTCTCACCTTAAATTATTTGTTTTGATTTAAATATCAATCAGTCTTGCATTTAATTCACAAAATAATTAAACTACATTTCTATCTAAATAATACAATCTACCGTGGTATGTGTAACACAAATTTTTATTTATCAGTGATTTATGGAAATTTTGAAAATCGGTAGGTTATGTGGTGATTGATTTGCATTATGTTACAGTTTATTTCAAGTATATCCTCTATAACAAAAAAAAATGTTTGTACTTTTCAAGTACTTAAACAGATAGAATAGATATTTTTCAAGATGTTTTATATCCTAATACTGGAAAAAATTAAACATTGTGTACAAGACGTGCGTAGGCTAAGCAGATTTTTCTTTTCAACTGAGGCTTAACATAGCATAGAAATACTTTCGACCTTTTGTCAGTGAAATAAGAGTATACATTTGTTACATGCCGGAATGGCAACAGAAACATATAAAAAACACGATACAGCTAGGAGGTATTGGCTGTGTGGACTTGTATGGCACTAATAACGGATAAAGGATAAAGGAATTTACCCGAAGAAAAGGCCCCACGAATGTTTGCATTATTGATAGAAGTCAAACCTTCACCTTTATGCATTTACCTATGTATCCCTGTGTCCGCGTGTGCGTATGTCCGTGTGTCCAAGTGTCCATGTATCTCTGCTCCCGTTTACCCGTGTCTGTGCCAGTGTGCCCATGTGTCGGTGAGTCCGTGCGTCTATGTGGGCGTGTGTGCCTGTGCGTGTGTGCGTGTGTGCGTGTATTCATGTGTACATGTGTGCGTGTGTGCGTTGTGTGTGCGTGCGGCGTGGGTGCGTAGTGCGTGGTGCGTGGTGCGTGTGTGTGCGTTGTGCGTGTGTGCGTGTGCGTGTGTGCGTATGTGCGTGTGTGCGGTGTGTGTGCGTATATGCGTGTGCTGTGTGCATGTGCGTGTGTGCGGTGTGTGCGTGTGTGCGTGTGTGCGTGTGTGCGTGTGTGCGGTGTGCGTGTGTGCGTGTGTGGTGTGTGCGTGTGTGCGTGTGTGCGTGGTGCGTGTGTGCGTGTGTGCGTGTTGCGTGTGGTGTGCGTGTGGTGTGCGTATGGTGTGCGTGTGTGCATGTGTGGTGTGCGTGTATGGTGTGCGTGTGTGCGTGTGTGCGTGTGTCGTTGTGCTTTGTGCGTGTGTGCGTGTGTGTGTGTGCGTGTGTGCGTACGTGTTGTGCGTTACTGTGCGTTGGTGTGTGTGCGTGTGGCGTGCGTGTGCGTGTGCGTGTGCGTGTGCGTGTGCGTGTGTGCGTGTGTGCGTGCGTGGTGCGTGTGCGTGTGTGCTGTGTGCGTGTGTGCGTGTGTGCGTGTGTGCGTGTGTGCGTGTGCGTGTGTGCGTGTGTGCGTGTGTGGTGTGTGCGTGTGTCGTGTGTGCGTGTGTGCGTGTGTGCTGTGTGCGGTGTGTGCGTTTGCGTGTGTGTGTGTGCGTATTGCGTTGTCGTGTGTGCATGTGTGCGTGTGCTGTGTATGCGTGTGTGCGTGTGTGCGTGTGTGCGTGTGTGCGTGTGCGTGTGTCTGTGTGTGTGCGGTGTGCGTGTGTCGTGTGTGCGTGTGCGTGTGTGTGTGCGTGTCGTGTGCGTTGTGCTGTCGTGATGCGTGTCGTGTACGTGTGCGTGTGTGCGTTGCGTGTGTCGTGCATGTGCGTGTGTGCGTTGTGCGTGTGTGTGCTCGTGATATGCGTGTGCGTGTGTCGCATGTGTGCGTTGTGCGCGTATGCGTGTGCGTGTGTGCGTGTGTGTGTGCGTGTGTGCGTGTGTGGTGCTGTGTTGTGCGTGTGTGCGTGTGTGTCGTGTGCGGTGCGTGTGTGCGTGTGTGCGTGTGCGTGCGTGTGTGTCGTGTGTGCGTGTGGTGTGCGTGTGTGTGCGTGTGCGTGTGCGTGTGTGCATGGTGTGTGCGTGTGTCGTGTGCGTGTGTGCGTGTGTGCGTGTGTGCGTGCGTGTGCGTTGCGTGTGCGTGCGTGTGCGTGTGTGCGTGTGTGCGTGTGTGCTGTGCGTGCGTGTGCGTGTGCGTGTACGATGCTGTGCGTGTGCGTGTGGTTGTGTCGTGTGCGTCGTGCG